>JWZT01000244.1:33823-54069 GCA_000827895.1 Thelohanellus kitauei
TAAAATCCGACGTGAGAATTTTCGATTCTAGGGATCTTACCCATGCAATTAACCAGGCTTCCTTTCAAATTACCACTGATAACTGCCTTGGGTGGATCAGAGAATCCACATGATTTGTGTCTTTGGCATTCAGGCGGGAACCCATGTGAAACATTTTTTTGTTAAAAATTATATTATATTTTTAAAAAAAATTTTTTGGAACTTCTGCATATACTGAGTGGAACTTCTGCATGTACTCAGGATTGAACATGCGCGGAAATGGAACTTCTGCATGTGCTGACTGGAACTTCTGCGTGTCAAAAGGTGTATGTATTCAGGTTAAATTTATTTTAAAAAAGTATCGGTTCAGTTTAATCTTTTTTAAACATGTCTTTAATTAATATGAAGAAATAAATATATGTACGTTCAGAAGTATTTGCAAAAATTTACATGCGCAAATTACGATCGCGTAAATTCATCCACCTAACGTAAACCAATTTTTATTTAACGTTTCGAAAACATTCAAAGATCTTGCCATATTATGATGATTTATACCTAAATCAAACAACCATCATGATTAAACTTGCGTACTGCAGATCAGACTACCAGGGTTACCATTTCAATATTAAACAAATATGCAGACCATATGTCCACAAGAAGTCTAGGGCGATTTTTTGAAAATCTTCAAAAATGGTATTCTGACAGTATATGATGCCGAAAAATGACATTAATTTATGTCAGGTGCACGAATGATTATTTATTGACGTTTGATAAGTACAGAAATTGAGGATCTATTTTTGATGATGGCAAAAATTAGGATTTTGTTCAAGATTTTATGCCAGATCTTTGCGTGTTCATCGATCTAACATCCGAAAGAGGAGGTAACGAGAAGGAACGAATCAGTAATCAGGGTTTTTTTGAGTCTACAACTAGATACAGACATAAAATCAACCACTATTATGTCAATTATGGTCCTGAGCGCGTATGGCAAGGACAGGTCAGAATATGGTTTATTAATTGTCATTGTGAAGTCTAACCACGAACCTGAACACGTAGAGTTAGAGCAACAACTTTAAAACACACATCCAATTCAAATGTTTGATGCCTTTCGCGTTTTAAGATTCAGGTACCTAAATCAAACTTTAAAGTAGAATGTTTAGATTTTTTACAAAATTTCCGGAAACTCAACTTGATTTAACAAAAGAAATGGGTATTCATTGATCTCCTATTAAGAGTATATACTAAATTCTATTGATACATTTTGGCGTGAATCAATATCAACAACCTGAATATTTATGACATCGATTTAAAATAACTCACGAATCTCCGGAAAAATTCGTAGCGTTAGAATGCTGATAAATTCTAACATTCCTTAGTATTTATGAAACGGGTGTCTGAAGGGTATAATTCTTCAACTTATGTGGTGTGGAGATTGGTGTTTTGCCACTTGGAGTGGTAGTAATTAATCAATCAACTAGACAAACGCATGTCATGAATTATAGATATCTATCGGAATAGATAGAAAAATTGGAAAAGAAGCAACAAACAATCAAATTGATCTAATACTTTAGAGAAGCTCTGTTGATCATTTTGAAGTATATATCCGATCCAAAGAAAATATACAGAGAATGCGGGTTACATGAATTGGGTAACAAACAAATTATAGATATTTCTTTATAAGAAGTCTGATCCATATATGATGATTCTGGTCTCATCGAACGAGATCTCTTTTCTAAGCGAATAAAGTTAATTTAACAAAATAAAAGGATTATTTTGGCAATGATTAGGAGAATGATGGCCAATAATTTACAAACGAAGAATTTTTTTTTCAATACATATGAGGCATGATTACGTACAAGTGGTGGAAACATCTCAATATTTTTGCAATTTTTGGGGATATTGAAGCTTACAAGAATTAAAATCCGTGTTTCAAACATCAAATGCAAAAGAATTCATTCTACCTTCCTGCATATTTTTTTAAACGAATACGAACATCGTAAGGCGTTTGTTTTTATATTTAGAACTACTATGATTCTAATTCATTAATATACGCGCACACTCGAAGATTGGTGTAATATGCGGGACACTTTGAGCTAATTATATCGAAGGACGAAGCATCAAGAATCATTCTTTGTGTTCAAGAAGATTATAATATGAATTCTCATATATCAAAACTACTAATATTAAGACAGGAGGAATATAACTCTAGAAACACTGATTTTTCTTGATTGTTGTGAATTCTATCGAATGATGATTGATTCACAGCCAGATATAGACATATATGGATATTTATGTGTCAAATGAAGAGAATTTGAGAATGGCATGGTTTTAAGTGTCAAAATTCGAAAAATTATCCTTGATCGTCTTCCTCGATCAAGAATGGTATTGCAGAGAAATTAAAATTTATGGACTATTTTTTCGTAACAAGGGGGCATCCAGATTCTATTCATCAGTGATATTTGTCTCAACAAATCAATAGGTTGTGATCGCCTTTAGGAAATTCTATTCAAAGATACCTATTCCTCATGAAATATTTTTCAATCGGAGTAAATGGAGAGATATCAGATATTTCATTACATATCCCATCTTTTTGGCCCCTTTTTTTATCCGGAAAAAGCGATACGATGTTTGCACAATATTACCTAAAAAAAATTCGACAGTATCTTTACAGAACTGTTGATGAATCGGAGTTTGAGATAATTAATTTCGTATATCGATTCAAATCGTGGCTTTGGAAAACTTCTTCAAATATCTGGTTAATAATGGATTTATTTGTAGAACTCTCTGTATAATTTCCAAATGTAAACGACATTCGAAAAAAAGGTCTATATTCGAAGTTATGAAGATAATTTTCATCAAAAATATGAACTTTATTAAAATTTTCATCCGTATTTTAGAAATTTTTGATATTTCTTCTCATTTTGGTTATATGGAAGAATTATTGACCCATCGATTCTTTTCGAGAAGATGGAATCCTTGCGAAAGAAGTGTGGAAATGTGTACCATAATCAATTGCAACATGTTTGAATCATTTGTTGGATTAAAAGACGGGTCCGACCCGACAAGAACTAAACTACTCAACTATAAAAAGCTCGCACAGTGATCATCCCATCGATCACTTTTCATTGTTGGGGAAAGGAATGGCTTCAAACCAATCTTTTTTTGTAAATGTAATCCTTTTACAATTTGGTAGAAATGAGATTCAAACAGACCACCAACTATTGCCATCGTGTGTGGTTCAGGTAAAAATCGATACAATTTATCAAAAACCGTAGATGATGAATGCTTGTCCAGTATGAATTATTACATAATGGCATTTTTTCAAAATCTGTTTGCGATGACAAGTGAGACGAGTGTCGAACCTGTCGTTTGCCCTTCACGTTGGCCTGAGATAAGATCGATTTCAAGAGTTCAAAGCTACACCTTTCAGCAGAAATATCTGTGACTTTCAAGGTCTGGGTGAGTGGTTGTAGCCAACACTTAAGGCATAGAAAAATAAGGCAACATGTGTTGCAACCACACTTTGGGCGGGCAATCAGGCCCTCGCCAGCTAAAGAGATGCTAATAATTCCTGAAGGCAAGCGTGCAATCAAGACTGGCTTATGCTCTATCATCCAAACGGTCAGAAAAAATGTGCCCGTACCAGAAGTTTTGACCCAACTCAGAACCTTAAGTTTTGGGTCGAGATCTTTCAGAGGGGCAGCGACAGGCCCTCTTGAAGTACTAACCACAGGGGGCATGCCACAAACACCCCTTCACACCCGGTTAGAAAGATCGAGCTGGTATACCTCCCTGTAAACGTTGTACAGTACTTGTAGTTTTTAGATTTGTGATAACGGTCGAGGCAAACCAAAGCTTTTAGACTTACAACGTTCTTACTTTCCAATACTTCATTGAATTAAAGTCTCAACATTATACTATCACATCCTATAAACGGCTAATTAGCTCCATGATGTATCCAAAAGATAAGTACACCGATATAGGTCTTGTTTTTCGTGCATATTGTCAGTCTGTTACAAAAAACAGATTTTAAGAGCCGGACCTGGCAATTCTTGAAAATCGACTCTCCACCTGAGGTTATCGTTCTCATACATGTTGACCAATGTTAGAAATTGATTAGCAAGGCCTTTATGCCCAAAAGATCGATATATAATTACAGCAACTTCTGTTATATTCAATATACTCTTTGTGAAATTTTTTGTGATTGTGATATAACTACTGAATTCTGAATGACGTTATATAACACTTACTTGTTCTTAGGCTAACGTCTTCATCATCTGTGAAACGGTTGATTGCTGTCATACATAGAAAGATGGGCTATAATACTAGAAACTAACCTTTTCGATGCTCAGTAACCTCATATTGTCAACGATGAGTTAACCATCATGCCATTCAGCAATTTTATGCAATTCATCCGAAGCCCGCGAGATAGATTTCATCAGTTAGCTTAATAATCAAGCAAAATCATTGGAGAAATGGTGGCATATTAACTCATATCATAATTAGATTACTTGGAACAGCACTGGAGTACAATATCAAAAGATGCCAAAAATATAATTCTTTGTAATATATTTGCCAACAACTTACCAATCGATTTGTCAAGGCTCTCAACATTAGTGAGTTCATGACAGAAACACTATAGATTATCGATTTTCTGTAGAAATATACACTAAACTCAGGTTTGAATGGATGCCACCGAGTACTTTCGCCATTATATACTCTGATTTGATCAGCTTTGATGTTTGCCGACAGACTCGTGCGAACCGTTTGTTTTATTGAATCGACGGCCATGGCTTTCAAATCAAAATCATTTATGTTTATAGTTATCGATTAGGATCTTAATAAATCTGAAACACGTTTCAGTCAACAGAAATGTAGCATCAGGTTGAATACTGACAATCACGGCCAAGACTCCTTGCAAATGAACGGGTAATAAAGCTGTTCTGTCGTCATTCCGGATATTAAAAATAAGCAGGACCCAAACGTTTCATCGCTGACGAACTGGCCTTTATAATATAAACTCTATAAATCAATTATACATCAGCAGGAATACACTTTAGAACCAGCCCCTGTGTTATATGATATAGTTGTCCTCACATCGACAACAAATGTATATTTAAAGTGGTCTAAGTCTCATTCTGGGTTTTAAAGGAAAACGATATCATTTTTTCTCACAGAAGCAGCTTTGAGCGAAGGGTTGGCATAGACGTCAAAAGTGTTTTCAGAAAAACTTATCGATTTAAGTTTATCAGACAAGGACCATGCATTATCATCACCATCGATATAGAAGGTTACTCTCACTGAAAAACAGGTTAAAATAGTTTGAGCTAATTTTTTTGGAAATTACCAATCTACGTTAACAGCACAGAATGAAAAATCTTCAGTCTGTGTGAGTAAACCAGCTTACATCTATCGAATAATTTAGGGCTCTAAAAATTGGGAGGATGGCTGGCCATGATACGCGTAAGTAATATAATCGTAAGTTAAAGACGAAAAACCAGTATGTCCCATGCTTTCGAATTCTTAAATGCACAAGAGACTTAAAATCCTTGACCAGGGGTGTAAATAATCTATAATGTCGCTTTAGGGCTAATTCAGAAGCCGTTCACGTACGACGACACCTTGAGCTCTACGATGTACCTCAAAATGCATCGACTTCGTGTTTATCTATCATGTTTCTTCAGAGTCAGCCGTCCTTAAATGATTCCATGTTTCCATAAATATATACTTGGCACAATTTTTCTTGGCGAACTAACACACACTTTTGGGCCGTGAATGACAACTATTTCTTCTTTGAATGGATCATCCGTGAAACTTAAAATAGTGTCCAACAGAAAATATTCATTCATTGTGAGTATATTCACAGAAACTGTTTTGACATCAGTAAGCTTTTACGACTACATGGAACCTCTGTTGGTCTCCAACGAGGCGAAGAATTCGGTAAATAGCTGTCTCATCATAACGATTTATATCCTTTTCGATATGGATAGTCATGTATCTCGCCATCTGCATCGAATCGCTCGGAAACAAGGGAAAGACTGTTGTTTGACACCTTTTGGAGTGAATTTGACTCAACTGATGTCCTTGTGATTACAACGACAAGCACCATACATCTTTCACAAAGTAGCTTAGGTGCTGTAACATCTCGGAATTCCAGCGTGTTTTTTTATCTTTTAATCGGACAATGTAACCATTTTCGGTGATAACGAGACGATGCCCTTGAATTCTATGCTCAAGAGAACCCTTTAGTATTTCTTAACGAGGAAAAAGCGGGTTCCTATATTGAAAATAATTTTTACAGACTATTCCAATTTCCTCATCCGCTTGACTCGGATGAACGTTTTCCTACCATCTCAGCCTGTAATGATTCAGAGGTGGAGTACGAATTCGTGAATAACCTTCAATAATCAATGCGATTAGTTAAATATAAAGCGCACGCTCCTCCTAAGCAATCAACTTTGGTTTTATCAGAGATCATATATCTGGTAACACTGTCATCAGAGAAGTATTGCTGATACATCATTTGACAATAAATTGGATTTTTATAATGTTTTAATTCTGTTAATGGCAATTCTCTATGGATAAAATTATGATGCTGACGAGGGATTATCTCATTACTTTGAGTAATAATTATTTTAAGCCGTTTTTTAAACGCTCGGAAGTATATCTCTACACTGTTTAAATACCTTAATATTTGCTGCCATGTTGTGAGGACGCAAATTAGATATTGTCGATAAATCCATAAATTAATCCAAGCATTACGTCATGATTCTGCTGAAAACAAAGTGGTATTATTCACGCTTATGTTATTTGACCTAATTAACCAATGAAAAAAACTACTAAACTAATCGTGGCTATGATATCTATTTCTAAATAGCACAAATCCGATTTTTATCAAAATCAGGATGACCTGTGTCTGATGGCAGGGTTTCTAATCCCCCTTCACAGACTTAAAAATGAGTCTAGAACTCAGACAAAGATATCCTGGTTGGACATGTATTCTTCTTGCGTGTGCCGGTAATGTTACAGTCACGAATTATGGCTATTGATAACCAGCTTACCTTCAGTTCGCTTAAATAACCTCCTAAATTAGTATTTTTTGTGGGGTTTGGGTGCCAGCTACCTTCAAGATGGACTCTCCCTTCCAAGTACTTGATTTCTTGTGGAAGAAGGCGCTGCCTAGTTCTGTAGAAAATACACCGAGATATGTGGCAAGACAGGATATCATGTCCTGATCATCTTATAATGGGTCCATTAGGAATATATCATGAGCCTGTGCTGGCCATCTTGACATCCTTAATGTTTGTCAGAAAGGCTTCAAATAGGCCCAAAAAACATAAATTTATACATTATGTTTCCCGTGCATGGTTGAAATAGGCGAACGCCCTGTTTCAACCAGTATATTTTTCAGGTTTTTTTATCGTACTTCTACTGATGGTCCACTATTGAGATTGGGCAAGTAATTCATATAAGTCATAGCGAATTATGTTAATGGGAGGTCTCGTTTGCATTTACGCGAGTGCCTAGAAGCTTCTCTATAATATCGAAAAAAATCAGCCCAGTCGGGCGCTACCATAAAGGCCTATTAACCCTGGCCAAGGATGAGTTCTCTCGCAGGCGATTCATCTTCTTCTAGATAAACAAGTTCTCTCTTAAATCGACGCTAGAGCAAATATATTATTCTTTCATTTTCTATAGAGACTCATTTACCTCCCGAAGAATGCCTAGATCTATATGGCGATGAGCGCATCGCTCCGAATGCAATTTATGACTAGTTGTATGTCATAAATAGACATACCTCCGGGCGGAGATTGACAAATATTCAGCAAGATCGGAAATCTTAATTTATTGTATCAGCAACTTACAGAACCTTTCCAAATGCAGTCAGCGATTAATGGCCTAGTATAGAGGTATTGAATACTTAGATTAGCTATAATCTATATAATCTAATTCGTTGTTGTCCGTGATCCTGTATGATCCTCTACACTATTTAATTATCAATTTATGGGCTGATACATGTGGTACATTTTTTTTCTGAAGATGTATTGGGAATCTAACAGCATTCCTCTATTGGTGTTTCTCAAGAAATGTGAAAAAAGGTCAATGTGATTTGTATGACCATTTTGTTGATTAATTTGCCTCTATCCATGAAACTTAATGTGATATACGGATTATTTACAAACAAGATATTTTTTAATATTTTTAGTATTTTTCGAAACAGCAACATTTAAATCAAGAAATTAGTATTTTTTGTGGGGTTTGGGTGCCAGCTACCTTCAAGATGGACTCTCCCTTCCAAGTACTTGATTTCTTGTGGAAGAAGGCGCTGCCTAGTTCTGTAGAAAATACACCGAGATATGTGGCAAGACAGGATATCATGTCCTGATCATCTTATAATGGGTCCATTAGGAATATATCATGAGCCTGTGCTGGCCATCTTGACATCCTTAATGTTTGTCAGAAAGGCTTCAAATAGGCCCAAAAAACATAAATTTATACATTATGTTTCCCGTGCATGGTTGAAATAGGCGAACGCCCTGTTTCAACCAGTATATTTTTCAGGTTTTTTTATCGTACTTCTACTGATGGTCCACTATTGAGATTGGGCAAGTAATTCATATAAGTCATAGCGAATTATGTTAATGGGAGGTCTCGTTTGCATTTACGCGAGTGCCTAGAAGCTTCTCTATAATATCGAAAAAAATCAGCCCAGTCGGGCGCTACCATAAAGGCCTATTAACCCTGGCCAAGGATGAGTTCTCTCGCAGGCGATTCATCTTCTTCTAGATAAACAAGTTCTCTCTTAAATCGACGCTAGAGCAAATATATTATTCTTTCATTTTCTATAGAGACTCATTTACCTCCCGAAGAATGCCTAGATCTATATGGCGATGAGCGCATCGCTCCGAATGCAATTTATGACTAGTTGTATGTCATAAATAGACATACCTCCGGGCGGAGATTGACAAATATTCAGCAAGATCGGAAATCTTAATTTATTGTATCAGCAACTTACAGAACCTTTCCAAATGCAGTCAGCGATTAATGGCCTAGTATAGAGGTATTGAATACTTAGATTAGCTATAATCTATATAATCTAATTCGTTGTTGTCCGTGATCCTGTATGATCCTCTACACTAGTTAATTATCAATTTATGGGCTGATACATGTGGTACATTTTTTTTCTGAAGATGTATTGGGAATCTAACAGCATTCCTCTATTGGTGTTTCTCAAGAAATGTGAAAAAAGGTCAATGTGATTTGTATGACCATTTTGTTGATTAATTTGCCTCTATCCATGAAACTTAATGTGATATACGGATTATTTACAAACAAGATATTTTTTAATATTTTTAGTATTTTTCGAAACAGCAACATTTAAATCAAGATGGGGCCTTCTCATACATATATCTTTTTATTTATTCAACCGCATATTTCGTTCCCTGCCTACGTTCAATCAAAAACTCAAAATTTCCACTTAATCAGCTCATAGTATCTGAACCTTTAAAACCCAGGATTTACATATATTTGTTTACTGCCACTTCATATCAACTAATAAGTTCCATGTGTACCCATACAATCGATGATTCAAAATTTAGTTAAATATGTTACTTTAAAATAAAAGTTATTGCCTGCAAATTCACAAGCAATAACCATATTTGGTTTTTACCTATATTCCCAACATCAAAATTCGACCACAGGCAGAAGTTGACTTTTTTAAATTTAAAGGAAACGGGGGGAGGGAGGATTCATTAAAAAATTCATTCCAAAAATGATAAGGAGCATAACCTATGAAACACACCGATCAGTTTGAAATATCAAACATAACTAATTGCAAGGCTTATTGAACAATTATTCACCGAAAGAAGGATGGAATTGAATGACATTACTATTGGGCTCTTGAAATCTAGAATTCAATAGTTAATGAAAATATCTATGGTTAAAACCTATCGTTTAAAGAATTGTGGTTGCTCGTTTGATGGTACAGTTGTGTTAAATTTACATCATATCTTCGTTACATGTGATCATCACAATTGCCGAAGTAAAACATTTTTTGATAATCGGGTTTTAACCTAGAATGAGAGCACGATATTGACCCTTTCTATTGTTCAAAATTTGGAAAATTCATTATCTGTAATATTACCATTAGCATAGTATTCAGGATAGATAATGTACAGAAATCAATCCCCATATTGTTGAAAAACATCGGCATGCATAAAATCCAATAAATTAGAACCATATAATTTTTTCAATCAATTCATATGTACCCATTCAGCAGCCAATTGAATCAAGCCAAATGATTGAGTTCGCTCAAAAAAACTTTCAGTAAAATCATAGTGTTATACCTTGTCTTTATACAGCATTGGCCTATTTTCTACAGATAACGAACTGATACAGCTCGCCAAGCAAACTGGTTTGGCAGAGAGCGTTTCATCACAACCGCCTTTATTCTCAAAGGTTTTTTCGCTCAAAAATAAGACAGATGATTGTTTGTGCGAATGTTTGATCTGGTTATGTTAAACAGGAACTCTTAAATCTTTTAGGAATAACTCTAAACTTTTCCAAGTATGATTTGATTAAAAATAGAGCTTCTATGATTCTTTTTCGCCACTTGGAAGGTTCCATGTTGTCATAAACCGTTCTTTGTAAATAACGCAATTTAAAATTATCAAGTAAAAATTTAAATCGATCAAAATTAGAAAACACAAGGTTTTCATATAAATTTAGTCTTTTGGGTATTCAATCCTGTCATTTCGTTTTTCTCTCATTTAGTCTTAAAATTATAGTTTGATTTTAACTGAATAGAAATCAATCTTTTGGATTGGAAAAAATAAGAAACTTTGATAAGTCACCATTCGTTGAATTTGTTGTTGCGTTTTGTTAAATACATTTTTCGAATCGGAAAATAAATTTTCATAAATCATTGCATATTGGGGCCGTTCTAATCTTCTCGAAATTTAAAATATCATTTTTTTTTGAAGATTACAAACTCCGATAAAATAAAATTTACCCCAAATTGGGTTCTAAACCCAAAGGCCAACGCACTTCAATCGAATTGTGAAGTTGTCAAAAATTAATAAAATTTACCAAGCCTGAAAATTCATAAAAGCTGCCAACTCCTAGTGATGGTAATTGTCTATGAACAGTTCAAGTCTGGATAAAAAAATCTGCTGGCCTACATGTCTAACCAAAAAAACTAATAAAAAATACCCCAACAAAATTTAAAAATGGGGGAGGTCGAAATTCTCATTAATAACCACAGTCCTTCAATCAATCTGAAGTAGTATTGCGCATATAAGAAATCTGAATTTCGTTGATTTTGTAATTATTGAATAATTCACGAAACCAAATATTTAAAAGTTCACCAAAAATGAGAACGCCTCTCACCAATATGCGACAATTTTTTTAATTTATTTTATGTTAAAACAAAAGTTTGCAAACAAAACACTTCACCGAATTCCACGAATGGTCACTTACGAAAAATATACATTTTCCAACCCAAAAGTACGTTTTTTATCCTATTTAAATGAAATTCTAACTGTACAACAAAAAACTCAATGATAGGAAGAAATGGAATATCGAAAGACGAAATAGAACTGAAAACCCTGTATTTTGAAATTTTAAACGATTTACATTATTTTTGCAAAGTTTAACTTTGACTATTTGAATAGAATGGATTATGGCGAAGTTAGACCTTCTCAGTGGCGGAAAACATGTTCAAATCGCGTAAAAGATTCAATGAATTTTTATCTGAAATAAAAACTGACTACTATCAGAAAAAAATATAACGAATTTAAGCGAAGATCATATTATTGTATCTGTACATGCAACAGAAAAATTATTTTTAGGATTGAGAAATATGTTTTCATTCAAAAGTTTAAATGCCTGCTGTTTAGCATGCTTAAAATCTGATACAAGAGGGGGACAAAATTCAAAATTACATACATCAGGCGTCTTGTAGTCTCAACGTTAACTCTAGGCACCAAATCGATCATTGGTGTGGCATTGATAAAATACATCTGATTTGTACAATAATGTATAACTACGTTGTCTAAAAATCAACGAACAGATGCAGGTTCAGTAAATAGAAACAAATACGATTTAAGGTTGACCGTTTTATGTACCAACGTAAAAAAGGCCTTTCGTGTTCTCAAATCCATTTTTGTCGAAAATATATGATCCCTTTTGACTATAATTCCGTTTTAATAATCTTGTTAGATATTCATAGATCATGAATCGCCGGTTTTTGCCTTCACTCAAACACGTGAACACTCAAAGTAAAACATTCAAGAAAGACTGCCGCTAAAGAATGTCAGTCTTTCTACAATTATCGTTATTTTAGTTATAATGAACCTATACCATTTTCTGTTTTAAATCTCCGAGGGATTCATTTCAGATTTTAGATTTTCGCGCATGTCTCATATTGTTTCATTTTGATTTTCCTATGGATTCAAATAAGATTTCCGATTTTTACGCAAAATCCAATTTTTTGTGTATCCTAATCGTAAGTTAGAATTTTGTAATCAGGTGATGGAAAGTATCGAAAATACAAATTCAGAACGAAGAACATATAAAAAACTAAGTACTGATGTAAAGATGCTGGCTATAAGCTACATTCAGAGAAATCCAGAAAAGTCTACAGCTGAAGTAGCTACAAATTTGTCCTTGAACGAACGCACGCTTCGATACCCATATTCCAAGTTTTTGAGGGATGTAAATGTCATTAAGAGTAGTCAAGGCGAGCCTAAGTACATTAAAGTAGAAGAAAAACCTTAACTTCGTATTGGGCAATACATTGAAGACAATCGATAATTACAATAGTCCAAATCCTCTCAAAATTACAAGAGGATTTCAATTTGATTTCGTCAAAATCAACTATATATCGGACCAATAAAAAGTTTAACATAACAATCAAACATGTAAGGCAAGTGCCGATTGCTAGAAACACTCCAGAGATTATAGAAGCAATGTTTGTATACTCACAAACCTACTTTGAAAGGTGAATGATTTTTTTTTATAAATCATTCCTTTATCAACCCCAGAAGTTATCTACATCGATGAAACAGGGTTCAATTTGCACATTAGACGACGTTATGGCCGAAGTCAAATAGGCGAACGTTCACATATTGTTGTAGCGAATTCCAGAGGAAGAAGCATCAATGTGTCTGCTGCGATGAACATTTCTGGTTTCATGAATTGCAGAAGCATTGTGGCTTCATTCAACAAAAATGAGTTTTGTCAGTTTTTACGCGAATGCTTTCAGAATTTGTCCAAAACACCGAAAATATTTGTGATGGATAATGTCCATTTCCACCATTCAATCGAAGTTCGTGAAGTTGTCGAATCTCAAGGCCCTCGAATCGTTTTCATTCCACCTTATTCTCCTCAATTAAACCCGATCGAGCTTCTATTTTTAAAGTGGAAAAATATTTTTAAAGTCTGGCATGAGCATCTTTGATGGAAATACACTGTTGACCACAATCTCAGCAGCTTCTACCCAGATCTGGAGACGATGGTGCCGGTTGGATTCGTGAAGCAACGCGCTTCGCTTCAAGATCGTTGCAGCCTGAACATTGTTAGAATGGTTTTATTTTCTTAAAAAATCGGAAATCTAAAATGAGTCCATCGGAAATTTAAAACGGAAAATGGTTTATAAGAAAAAAATTATTATTAAGCCTAGAATAATGATAATTATGAAAAACAGGCCATTATTATAGAGCAGTCCTATATTTGCTTTATTCAATGTCCACGTGTAGGAGATTGAATATTCACGTTCTTAACCCTAATTTCTTCATGTATGTGTCTCAAGGTCATCAACCAGTAGAGCCCATTAGTGCCTAAGGAGTCCATGTGATTTTCTTATGATGTTTGAGCATGGCGGCAAGATGATGTTCTTGGGCCCATAATTGCTCACACATTCGAACCTTTCATTAATTTTCAACAAAACACATAATCTTTGGATGATGCTGAATAATTTCTTAGCAGTAATATCTAATTATGGTAATTAAGTATCTAACGGAGATAAATTTGGTATCAATCCCTAACTCATAGTGGTGCTGATAGGCTTTTATCTCTAATACACGCAAGTAATTAAATTAATTTGCTTTCAAAACGCATGCCTGCGACAGTCAATTACTATTGAAATGACTAAAGAACTAAGCGATGAAGAAATAAAGAATCGCATCTGTTTCATCACTACTCGAGCGCTTTTGACTACCCTTGATATGATAGATCCCGATCCACATAAGATTAATGATCGTTCCACTCTGCAAAAATTGGTAAGTGAACCGATTCTTGATTTGTGCTTTCAAGCAGACGATCATGATACTGCGAACCTATTTTTGTCGAATGATGGTGGCATTCGGCGGATGTACAAAGTTCCTGACACAAGACGCTAAAGCCTATACGTGTTATGATAGCGCGAGTGATGTCTCAAAATGTATATGCGAAGAGTGTTTTAGGAATTCCTGCCATGCAAGACATAGTTTTGGACCAGCGGTCTACACGCCTAAACTTATATGCTAATCTAGGAATTCGGAAGCATACCATAACTCCACTCCATGCTGTACACATGAAATTCCCAAGAATTCCCGAAGCCTTCCTTTACATTTTGTACAACACATCAGAAACGTCATCAGGCATTTGTTCAAATACTTGGAAATATTATGTGGAGACGAATCGTCATTCGATGCGTTCGTAATGGAGCTGTTGCTGATGAACGACGATTTATGCAAACTGAATCTTAAAGATAAACCCAAAGGCCTCATTTCTCGTTTAGTTAAGGAAAAGAAAAGCAAAACTTTTGATAGATCGTGTCTGTTTCTTTTTACACCAGAAGGTGAGAGACACGAATACGTAAATTCGTGCCTGAGTTTCGCGAATCTACAAGGAAATTTTGATGATCTAGTGTTAAATTTGGAAGGGCGTGGTAATGCATGTGTCAAATACAGGGTCACAGCTGATATATGTGAGGCATCTAGAGTAATAATTGAGAATTTTATCCGTGATCGTCTTCCTGTATCTGGCATAATTGCCAAGTGGTTAAGGTCTAAAAACTATTTTTTAAAAAAACTCTCATGCGTCCTGGTCCTGTTAATAGAAGAGATGTCTCCAGAAATCAGATCTTTGTGACCTCATGTCTGAGATGATTTTCAAGGAAACAACTTTGCCAGAAAAGTTCTTTTTCAACCGAAAGCTTTGGAACGAAATCAGACATCATATCACTTATCGCATTTTTTTAAGAACTTTATTTTCAAAAACAGGAGGTCTGAATTTCGTAAAATTTTACTTGCAGAATTTTGATCGTCTATATTCAGAGTTTCTTGCGAAGAATGATTTGAGAGAATTCTTTTTTCGCTTAACCCTTCAATTTGCGCGGTCAAAAGTTCAATTCATTCATTTAGCCGAGAATGGAGTTTTTTGCAAAATTTTGCATTTCTTTTCCTGTAATCTTAAGAGGTTCGGGTTCGGAAAAGGAAAATCCATATCACCTGTTTTGAAGAAAATTCGTTCAGAGGAATTGGATCGTATAATTGGAATTTCCACTCACTTTTGTCAAATTTTATATTTTCCAGTGAAGAATATTGATCAATCTTTGAAACTTGAATCTGAGCTTCAAAGAACAGCGGTTTCTTTTGTGAAATTATGTACGGACTTCGACGTTATGGAACCAGTGACACTGAGGGATACGTACTACGAACACGAAATCCCTCAAAACAAAGTATCTGGTGTGACATGTGAATTTCATTACCTTTTTGCGCCATATGCAATTATTCTCCTTAAATTTGATGATATTGCAAATATGATAATCAGCGAGTTTGTGAAGGTTTTCAAAAATAACATGGAAATATTTACCAAGAACCTTTCTACGAAACAAGCTGTTGATAATCTTTTAACGCTGTCCGACATCGAGAAAAAACCGTTTTCAATCTTCAATTCAAGCCAGAGGCTATTTTTTGATTTTCTCACAGACTGTGTCGTCAAACGTAAGTTGAGTCATGAGTTGAAAATAAACGATTTTCGAAGATCCAGTGTTCTTGATGTGGATATCACAAGCTGCCATAACTTCATTATCTTTGGAGATGAATTCTAAAGCTAATCGAATAATTAATCATTCCAAACGGTTGAGAACGTTCTTGGGGATGTATCATGACCAGGTAATTATTCATTATTTGTTCATGCAAGATTTTAAAGCAATCCAATTACATATTTCACGCTTAAATCCATATCACTTCTTGAAATTTCTACTGCTCAATATTTTTCCTTCTATCCGTGAAAAGATGTCTATATCTCAACCGATGTCCTCAATACTGTCCCTTCAAGAATTCACCGACACTTTAGTTCTTCAGCAAGTGTTCATCTTGATCTATAACGCTCTCACCGAGATGCGTTTTGTCGGTGATTTGGATGGCCCAGACTCATTTTATGAAACGACAGCTCACTCATTTTCCTCCATTAAAATTTATGACGAGAATTAAATTGCGAGAGACATTATGCAGGGATCGTACAACGTTCAAATCGCTAACACCGTGCTCAAACGTGAAAAAATTGGTGAAACTTAGTTAAATACTTCACTTGCTGCTATGTCTAATGATGGCGAAAATGGATACGTTCTTTCCCTCAAATATTTAGACCTAGGTTGTCGTTTTTATTTTTTGAATCCCACTAATATTACACAATATGCACATATTACTCTTTTTGATTATTACGAAGATCAATTTCCAGATTTTATATTGCCAGATGTGATGCAGCTGAGAGACGAGTTTTGAGGAATGGGCGATTTCATCTTTTCTGAAGCGTTTGTGGACTTCATCATGGAATGCTTTATCAAATGGTACAGAAGTTCAGATCTATGGAAACAGGATTCACCTGATTTATTTCTATTCGTTTTATTGTGTTTATGTTTAATCTTGAGGGGGCCGAAGCATCGCGCTATCTGTGACCAATATCGAGAAAGAATGTTCAGTTTTTTCGGACCGCACCCAAAATTGGAAAATCGAAGTCTATTAAATATAATATCCAAAGAGCGTCCCAACAATTCAAAATCTTCTAGTGAAACCTTTGATTGTCCGATTCATCAACCTATCTCATATTGGACAAAGAAACAACAAATATTTGACATGTACCATATTTATCAATTATTTCGATGTTCTCTCATTAGTTTTGTTCATTTGGATCGATGAGATTTTCCTTCATTGGTGGATCAAAGTTGGATCTATATTTATCGTTTTTATTAAATACTACTTTAGAATATTTGACATCATACAAGCTTCTGCCTGTATCATTCCTGTCCCTCAATGTTGATAATCACTTCCCTTTATTTTCAATTTAATGCAACAACAGTGGCGATTTCCGTATGATTCAAGCATGGTAAAATTGTTATAACTATATACAGGGAGAGGTTCGTCAAGTGGTAACCTGATAATTAGGCTGTATTTATGGTACATTTAGTTTTAAAATGTAGATGATAAATTCAATACATTTTTGGAGAATAGTTAGACTTGATAGTATATTTTTAAATTCTTTTGTTTATCTCGGTATTTAGAGATGTTTAAACCTGCACCGGTACACTACTGTATGTACATTGCGTCGACCGCGATTGCTACATTGTTAAACGCGCGACTGTCACTTTCAAGATCGCATCCCTGATTGCCCCCTTGCGTACTCTAGATTAGGGTAGTGAAAGAGCATCACTTGATTTAACAGTTATCAACATGCCTCCGCCCTCTAGGTTTGCGGTACCAGCGCGGCATCCACTCGCTGTGATATTCTTTTTGAATTGTTACACTAAGAATTTCCATAAGACATTCCAAAAACATTTATATCACCCATCTTCGCATTTAATATTTAATGTCGAGTCTAACAGTTGTTAATTTATTGAATTTTTTTGTTTAAATAATATGTATTGATTATGGGACCCATTATTCGTATCGAATACCTGGCAATTCAGGCCACATACAGGATTAATATTTCCATTTTCAATTACTATACTATTATTCGAGTATATATATGAGGATTTTAAGTACATGAGCCACCAATCACTCATAATTTGCTTAAGACAGAAATAAGACCATTTGTTTATATAATATGATATCTAGTTATCTTAATCATCATGTTACACAGAAATATATCTTGAATTTTATACGCAGCCAAATGTCCAAATTACTCAACATTTGATCTGTGCTTATTTAACCTACGAATATTGTTTGATTTAACACGTTAGAAATATTTCAGTCAATGCAAAGTTCAACTTTTGGATGGTGCTTTGTTTGAAATGTCAATTCAGAGATAAGATGCATCCGCGTTTCGACTCTTCAGAATTTCAGGCAAACAACCGTGTCTCATCTTAACTAGAATGATTTCGGAAAAAGGCGACTTCAAAATCAATGTACTGATTCACAAAATAGGACCTGCTTTGAGAAGTCGAATTATATCGACTATAATCATAATATTATACTGTTTCAAATGATGAGCACTACTCCAATTTTCTAAATTGAGGTCATTTGGTAAATATTACAGTGAGATTGTTAATATTAACATCATTAATTGAATTCGATGCAGTTTGATTTGATCTTACCGATGAGATCTCATAACCTTTGATCTCAAGCCATTTAAACCACATTTTATTTAAACCAAAGCCCTGGGTCGTGTTTCACAATTCGAGTAATATGATTATCTGTAATTTATTGTTCAATTTTGTGGTATATTAAAATGAAGAATTGCAAAAGTATTAATGTTTTGTGAGCGTCTAAATGTTTGAACTAATTAATAGGTTTCTCATCATAAATTGCGCACAATATCAAATTCTGTTCTTTATTAAAGGGAAACGAAATCAAAAATTATTAAATAATATATAGTAATTGATTCATGTTCCAGCGGTTTTGGTATTTTAGAATTTCCTGATAATGAAAGGGATTAGTGCAAAAGCAGATGAGATCGGTGCAATTTATGATCAATACCCTGTAAAAAACTCCTTGAGATTAGACATTTTGCATCAATGATTTTGACATATCGATTATGGGCCATCGTTCATAAACATACACCAGAGTTAGGTTATTTGAAATGGGGAAAAGTTGAATTTCAAAATAAAGCTAATAACAATAATTTTCGCCATCACTTTATAATTTACCCCAAATTATTCTTTGATATTACAAAAATATTCACATATGGATCATTCTCATTTTTTTTCACTTTTCGAACATGGTGATGAATATGAAAGATCTCCATTGTAGATTTTTCAAAATATTTAACTTTCTGACTGGCCTAACATCTATAATAGATTTTAAGGTTACCTGCATTAAAATCTTGAGGGGCAGCATCAATATATCATTTTCTATCAATTCAATAATAATTGTTACAAATCAAGAACATAAAAAAGTTTGATAAAAAAGCCCATTTATTAATTTATTTAGGATTAAATTCTGTCATTAAAATATTGTTTATTTAAATATTACACTTATTAACTCCCATTATGGGTTCATCAACCATTCACATAAATCCAAACATGATGAATTTTTGTCGAAAATTGACGAATCGTGCTGAAAATTATATAGAAATAAATCTTTAATTCCAATATTTCCTTTTTCGAGCATAAACTCTGCGTAAATGTAGGAATAAAATATGAAAACGCAATGAAAATAATGTGTTCTATTTTTAATCGTATACATTCCGAGCCTTATCAGTTAAATTCGATTTCAACAACCTAACCACCTCAACATTTTGTAAAATAAGTACTCATAGTTTTATTTTTACTTTTTAAAGATTAATATTTTTCGTGTCCATAACCATCCTGCGTGTTTGTCACAAACCTTTCTAGATCATAATTCGATATCCAGTTTTTCTTCTCTCTGAGCCTGTTTGGCTGGTCTTTTTAAATTTTCCCATTTTTTAACAGTGACGTGGCAATACTTCTTTCATTGAGTGGTTCTATTTGTTTTGTAAACGAACATTCTTACGTTTTGATCGAAGCCGTTTCAAGGATTTTTGTAAATAATAAAAAACCTGAAAATTACGTAGGTTGACGAATATCAGATAATTTTCAATGAGAATATGAGTGAAATTCAATTTATAAAGTTGATAGAATGACGATATATTTCTACTTACATCATGCCTTGATATTTGATGGCTTTATTTGAAGATTATGCAATGATATAAACGTATAGTTTGATCAAATGACCATATACAAAGTTAATATTACGAACAGTTTAATCAAAATCTTCAAATCCTAAATGGTCTTTGATTATGCGGTGCACATAAATCTGTATAAT
>JWZT01000244.1:57231-76438 GCA_000827895.1 Thelohanellus kitauei
GCTGTTTTATTGAAATTTATAAAATTACCTGCAATTAATCAACAAAAGACCAAGGCTATGATAGTGCTTTATCAACAGCATAGGTGCCAACAACAACCACAGAGCTAAACAGAAAGGTTTTATATGAAAAGAATTTATTTCGAAAAGCAAAAGTTGTTCGAATAGTAAATACCCGTGCCCAATAGAGGTCCCTTATACCCTTTCTACGCCCAGAAAATCATTTTGTAATGATGAATTGGTCAATAGTGAAAAATCTATGTAGCTGATCAAGTCAATAAAATATACAGAAATAAGTTTGAAGGAGGGAGTTGGTCAATCAGAGCACTCGTTCGCCACATCAAAACAATTTATGAAGATTTGATATCACGACGGAAAGCGTGCATACATTCATTTCGGATACTTTCCCTGGCATTGCATGACAACCCTGACATACAACACGCCGTAGTTTTTCATCTTGCTACAATTTATTTTATAAAAGTTGACATTAAGTTTTATACCGTTCCATCGAGATGACGACTGACGTTCAAAAGGCGCCAGGTACCAAACACCCGAAACTAATTCATCTGCTGTGTTACTCCACCTTGAAATAAAATTAAAATCTGAGTGTATTCACAAATGTAACACTCCATTTATTGAGTACATGTTTACAAGCCTGAAAGATTTGTTTATTAAACTACTTGTAATGATCAGAAAACACACATTTTCTAACAAATATCTTAGACCTCGAACAAGACAAAGCTGCGTTCTAATCTAACTCATATCCACGTACAGTTTTTGATAAGAATCTCTACGTCCAAAATACAATCAGAGTTCAACTAATTTATTGACAACTTGGATCGAACAAAGACGTCTATTTGACTTCAGTTGTTATCGAAGTACAAAACGTTAAATTTAATATGAGTTTTGTTCTCCATATTTGAATTTTACATTAAAAACAATTGATTTATTGTAAAATAATACATAAATACTATATTAAAGTGTTGATTTAGAAATACGGCCACCAGGGCACTTCATTTTTTCCATGTCTGACCCGTTCACATCATAAGTTTCCTACCTCTGATTTGATAACAAGTTTTGAGTTCTTATTAGTTTGAAACTTTTCTGCGCAGGACTAATGACTGTTGTATGCAGCAGATGAGTCTGAAACTCACGCTTATCTTGCTTATGCTAATGTCCTTGAAGAGGACATTTTCACAGATTGGTGAACCTGAATCAACATCACAATTTAGAATAACAAGTAGTAGAAACTGATATAGGTGGCATGGCTTTACAAATAATGGAATGCATGGATAATGCTAACCCTTCTATTTGTAACGATGAGCCTTTTTACGATGATTTTCTATTATGTACGCGTAAAGCATCTGGTAATGAGAAACAGGTACACGTTTATTTACACCGATCAATCAAACCCGGCTTCTACTGCTTTTTATGCGAATAAACAACATTAAGAGTATTCCGGTTTGCAATATAGATTTAAAATCTCCTTTTCATCAAAAATTAGTTGATGAAATGGTTGCGCGTTGAAAAATCAGGGCATTTTCCATCATATAGCTGGAAACCTGTTGTTTGAAGTAGCCAAGACTGTAATGGACCGCAATACACTTTCGGAGGAGGACAACTTTTCACTGGTATGTTATTTCAAAGGACCGTTTACTGAGAAGATCAAGAGTATACTATTCGCAGCCGAAAGTAAACTATTCAATAAACAAGCATGTTATGAGAAAATTGATATATTGCTCGAAGCGAGACAAAATCTTGCCGATGACACAACGACAATTAGTGAAAAAAGATCTCAAGCATTAGGAAATAAGGCATATCTTACCTTGATGATTATATACTATCACTCACTGTTGTTGAACGGATTGATTACTATGATGAGTTGATAGACCTGGCGTTGAGATCTGAATGGAAAAAGGATGATGAAATCAGTCAAGCCATTACTCAATTTGTTATTATCTTTTTAAGCATATTCGTACACGTTACCGAGGCAAACATTTATCCTTACAAGATCGTATGGTTCTATTTTATTTCATAAGCTAATCAAACATTTATCATTATTTTACCTCTGATTTTTAAAAAATCTCTGCAACTGTACCCATCCCGCCATTTCTTCTGTTCCCGTTAAAAAGACGAGATAAATGGATCATAGTGATACCCTTTCTAATTAAAATTTAATAACAATCACAGACTGATTTTCGGACCAGTAGATATGATATTAAATATTCTTCATTTTATTTCTCCATCCGTTAATTCTTGCCCAATTCCCTCGTTTTTAAAATTTAATGGTAATATTAAATTTTTAGTGTTCTCAATTCTAATTTATTGAAAGAATAAGAAACTTCGATTAATATTGATTGTCTATTATTTTAACCCCTTTTTGGTTAAAAAAATGATGTATTTTTCACCTTATATGTTTTAAAAGCTTCTTCGCTTTTTCTAATACTTAGCAGTTGAGCTGTTTTCTTTGATTAAACTGTGGTATATATCCAAACGTTTTAAGTATTTCACATATGACTTAATTCAAATTTAGTTCTTTTACTTTCTTCTGGTCCTATAGGCCAAGGCTCTGCTCATTCCACATGATTACATCACCCATTAATGATACAAAGAAATCGTGTATATCTTTTTTTATCAGAAAAGCATAGTTCCTATCTTTTATCCCATCTCTACTAGCAGATCACAATCAAACCATAGTCAGTAATTTTAAAAAGGCCATCTAGTTTCGTGATTATTTGGTTAAGGTGACGCGAATACGGTGAACATGTAATAAATATTCTGGCAATAAAATAAATAATTGGCATTTGTCGAAACTATATTAAATATTGGGTTATCAAACATGTTTTCGTGATTTGATACGATCGAAATCAAAACCGTTATTTTTTAATTTTAAGTTTAGAATTTTTAAATGGTTTTGCTGTCACAATAATAAAACGATAATACCGGATAACTGATAAGCATATCTTGATTTGATTTAGCGATCTAGAACGGCCAGAACTTTGTAGATAAACCTTCGTCGAAATCAAATCTTTGAAATAATAACTATTTGTTTAATCAACAGTCGTGATTAAAATTTCATTTAACCGGGAAACGTAACATGCATCATTTTGTGGACTAGTTCGGAGTATTTCTATTCAAAAGAAAAATGATAAAACACATGGAACGTATTTTGGAAAATCATCGTCTCAAAGACCATCATTTTTTGATGAGTTTACCCAATAAATTAACCATCTATCAACGAATTCGAGGAAATATCGAAAACAAACATACCTATTTGTTGACCTAAATATCTGATTTATTAACTCTTAGATAGACAAGTCGTTTTCGGATCCAACGACCCATTGCGGATTTTGATTTATCGAGACGAGCCAGTTGTTATTGGTTTCGATACTCCTACTCCTAGACCCACACCACTTCCCGATAATCAACGATATCATAAAGTTAAAAGAGGAAGATTCGTCAATGATTTAGGTTGGCCTATTCGTCGTTCTGACTGTATCACTGAGCTTATCTGTGCTAGTTTTATTTCTTTTGATGAGTAAAAGAATGAGAAGACTAAATACATTTACAATCGTCTTAAATAACAGCGCTCGATGGTCTTCACAAAATATACAATACAAAAAATATGTTGTTTAAATTTCATTGTATCCATTTAAAAATATACAAGAATTTTCACTTCAAATTATCTTCGTAATCTTACGGCATAATTTGATGCATAAAAATATTTTGTGATAGAACAGGGTTCATGGGATGACAATTTGATAATTAGACTATCGATAAGCTCAAGGTGAATTATTAGTTCGTAAATTGGTGCCTATTTTTGAATTTGTCATCGAAATAATCGGCATTCTTGATTTATTTGATGTCCGAATTAATTTTTAAAACGAGAATTATTTATCATTTTGTTATGTAAATATGAACATACACCATTTTTTGTGAAAATTTTCGCGTGATTCATTCTCAAATAAGAAATTTATTTTGATGAAAATGAATTGTTAACATTGATTTTAGATGTACATAGATTCGAATTTCATGACACTTGATAGCGGGAAAAAATGGGTTGATGGTCTCTAGATTTAGGAACATCATTGATGATTTTCTGTGATAAAAAGCTGGAATTTTCCCAAATGTTTATCAAGTTTAGGTAGTGTACTGGAATGGAAATGTTGAAATGATTTGTGCAAATATTTTTTTACATCTACTTATGCTAGCCATCTTCGAAACGTTTATCCAGATTGTATAAAATCGCCAAATTGATTAAAATCGTGAAGCAACTCTCAATGTCTTAAGAGCATTGGAGCTTCGACTTTTTAGAAATTTAAATGGAATATTCTTAAAAAATGTTATTCGAAACAGAAAATAGTGTGTTGAGACCTTGTCCATCACAAAATATTGATAGAGGCTACTCTTTTGGAAAATCTCGTAATAAATTTTTCGATTTCTTAAATTCTGAATGAATCCATCTTAAATTTTGGAGGGTCCATAAGAATTTCAAAACGGAAAACGGCGTAGAATGGTTAAACTCTGTTAAATATCCTTAATTTTGTTGATACCGATCCATATTCAACTTTGTTATAGATTGGCTGGTCCCTATCACGGCAAACGCCGGCAAAATTCATCTAATGCCAATTGAGATTTTCATAAGGATACTGTGGAGAACAGATTATATCGAAGGTTTCATTGATACAATGTCACGGATTTATAGCCATTTAGACAATCCTAAACCAAAAAGACCAAATTAATGTGTTTACATATAAGGCATACAAATATTGCAGTCTAAATTCATGTGAGTGGCAAAAATATAAAAACTAATTTCGGGGATTGGACAATTATTGAAACTGAATTATGGTCATGTTTGTTAAATGCATACAACTTTTTTGACACTGATCCAAGGCGAATAAAACAAACAATGGACTCATTTACAAGTGCTAATATTCAATTATGAAACGACCGTTCATAGATTACTACTCTGATAATTTAAGTTGACCGCTTTGTGATATAAAATGGTTTCCCGATCAAGCCGTCACATCTTTTAACACATTTTATCAAAAGTGAAAAATAATAAATTGTACGTCTATTCATTAATTTCCTCTCATATGTAACACCTTATGTATTCTAGAATATTCGGTGGTAACTATCACAGACTTTGCAAATCATTCATCGACATTGCAAGTGAGTTTGCCCTAAGTGAAATATTGAAACAAAAACTATTATAAAACCAAAACAATGTACTACAATGCTTTGATTTTCCATTACAGTCCTTTGACGGTTCAAATAATGACTTTTACAAACAAATAATGATATTTCCAGACAAATGTGGAGCTCGACTTTGACCACTGAAAGTACTCTGATGCAAATTTCAAACAAAAATCATACATAACTGGGGTCTGAAGATAAAATGACCCTCTATGTGGATATGAGCGAACATTTACATAATGTTAAATTTTTTGACTATATGGCAGCAGACTTTTGGCGCCAAAAAAATTAATTAAAAGCAGTTTGAGTTTCGATTTTTATGGATGAAAATACTTTAATGTAACTTCAGAACAAAAATCACATATTTAGGGTATTCGATTACAGAGGTTTCACTCTAAATCTCACAATTTACTCTTACTCATAAGAATACATCCGTGATTTATAACTAAAAATGACTTATTCCATTACTGGGTTTACCTTTCGTTATCGTCAACTATAAGGCTCAATATCCCCCACCCCCACAAAAAGATGTTAATTTTACGCAAAACCAGATTCTACGGATCGTATTCTTTTGAATAATGGAGTTTCATTTAATATAAGGAAAATTATGGGTGACAACATAGAATTGTAAACTTAATAATGGAATGAATCTTTTCTAGTTGTAAATGACGGGTGTATTATTATGAGTGAGACTAAATGCAAATTATAAGATTTTGGGTGAAAGTTCTATTGCCGAATACCCAAAAGAGTTGATTTTTGTTCGAAGTTACATAAGTGTATTTTCATCAATAAAAATTGAAACTCAAATGTGCTTTTAAATCGTTTTTTTCGCGCCAAAAGGTTTCCGCCATATAGTAAAAAAATTTAAATTGCAAAAAAGTTTGCGCGTGCTCAAAAGAGGGTAACATATTTCGAGACCCCCTTATGGTGATTTTTGTTGGGAACTTGTATAAGAGTACTTAAAGGGACCAAGCTGAGCCGCATATCTGGCTTAAATGTCATCATTCGTTTGGAAAAGTAATTATTTGTGTGTCAAAGTCATGATTTTTCTGGATAAGTCATTATTTAACCGTCATACACTGTATTAACAGTAAAATATTCTAATCAACAATCAATTTCATAGTCCATGCTTTTTGTTTATATAGTTGACGGAAAGTCCCATAATCGTCAGAAAATGCGAATCTACGTTTTTCGTTGAAAATTCTATAAACCGAGCTAATGCGAGTCCTGCAGAAGATAAAATTTATCAAATATGATAGGTTCTCCATAATTACATCTAGACTCATCCAGATACAACACGAAACTACCCTCCTAATAGGACATGTAAAACCAATGAATCTAGCCATCGAATAACAAAATTCAATTTAATATTGTCAACGATAAACCCGTGTCTGTTTCTTCGCACCACAATTCAAGCTGTTGTATCTATAAAACATCCCCACCACTAATTCTGACAGAATATAAAAGTTCAAAAGTCAAATGCTTATTAAATAATGATGAAATTGTTCTCAAGAATTACGTCTTTTGAACAGGAGTTATTTCTTCATGAAGTAAAAGTTCTCCGTCCCCACTTATAAAATTGAAGACAGCTAGTTCTTTCGAAATGATTAGTTGTCCATATCCACCTTTCGAAGGAGACTCACACCATCTAAAATCTTGATATTACATACGCATGAGAGGTTTTCGACGGGGAAACCGATTCCACTAACGCGGTGTTTCCGACTGTAAAAACTGGGGGACGTGAAAATAGTCGACCATGCATCTGATTGTCAAAAGATTTTACCTGCATATTATGATTGTGTGCA
The DNA here is from genome assembly GCA_000827895.1 of Thelohanellus kitauei. NCBI lineage: Eukaryota > Metazoa > Cnidaria > Myxozoa > Bivalvulida > Myxobolidae > Thelohanellus > Thelohanellus kitauei. Next base: position 64,230 of record JWZT01000244.1, read on the forward strand.
GTTATAATCGCTGTCAGGTATTTATGTCTGATCATTCGAGTAAAATATATGTCACCAGGAACATATGTATCGTGATTGCAACCCTCTACTGGGTTGTGGTGCATGACTAGGAAGACATAATCAAATTGACTTAATATCACATTTTACTCACTATGACATGTCCAGAATTTCCTCTATATACTCAATTTGAGTCAACCTGTTAGTTGGAGTCACTCTAAGCGTTATACTGCCTACTCAATTCGGGATCAAAAAGCGGCGTCGAATCGATACAAACAAATCTTATCAATGAGCCATCTCTCAATTCCACGTCTTATCAATTCAAAACATACCGTAAATGAAATTTCTATCTGGCATATAGAATCGTTTTTGATCTTGATGATATCTGATCTGAGTTAGAACATCCCCTTCGTAGTCTACCTGACCCGGAACTGTAAGAAAATCAAACGGAAACACGCTTGAAGGGAACGATAATTCAAAAATCCAACGCAGATTTATAAGTTCATCCTTTTTTGATCCATGCGGATATTCATTGCCTCCAGGATTTATTCCAAGCTGAAATGGACGGCTTTGATGATCCTCAATCTAATACATACTTACAAGTAGAATAGCACGCACAACACCTTCTTTGACGGCAGATTCAGACGCCCGAACACCAATATCTCCAACCACGAGCACGTTCAATTTATTGTCATCAACAAAGATCCTTTTTTGAGCATGGACAATAAATATTAAAAGAGCCAAAAATCTGCACAGTCTTGAACTTTCTAACAACTCTGAGACGGTCATCAATACTCAATCTATCTTGACAATCACTTCTTTATAAAAAACCAAGGAATATACTTGAAAATTGGGCTTTACGAAACGCTGTGGGGTGTGATACAATCCGAAAATACTCGAATATTACCGAGCCATAATTCTCGTTTTATTTTATATTTTGCTTATAACTGGCCAAAACTGTAAGCCTTATCTAGTTGACAAACATATTTGAAACGTGGCGCGATGGAGTTATATCAAACTATAGCTAACATATAATCAGAATACGATATAGTGTGGATTAAATGACTCCTTCTTTCACTCGTTTTACCAATTCAGACGAAACAGCATGAAACAATAATCAGAATAGGCTTAATAGTTAAACTATTGAAATAAATTTACGACGGCAGTGCTTGGTAGATTTTCATCAAATAGTACAATCTAAACGCAATGAACAGTAAATATATAAATAATCCCCAATGTCAACAAACATATTGAAGTTCTGGTTAATTCGATTTAATATCATATTTTCTTTGAGATATTAGATTTGCAGGGTTTCAAACCCTTTGACCAGTAAAATATTTTAAAATATAAATGTATATAGATAAAATTCACAAATAATTCATGTGGCTCACAAGGACAATCTGGTTTTACATTTAGTGTCTTTATGTTTCATGATCTTCCTGATGTCATGATCAAAAAACTTATGATATTTACGCATGTCAATTACTAACATGTAATCATTACCATATCAATTTTTCAATTGATCTGATGCATTACACTGTTATTTTAAAGATTTTGTTATCTTGCAATCAGGTGAATTAACAACTTTGAAGATGGATAAAAGATTTATCTTAATTTTCGAAAAAGCTGCAAGCCAGATATTCAGTTGAGTAAAAGTCGATGAGTAAAACGCTTATAATCCAAGGTGTTTTCCTGACCGAGTACCATTCAGACTTATGATTCTACTCGTGATAGTTTTCAAAGTTGACTCAAAAGAGTTTTTCATAAATTTATATTAACTATGTACGCTTTTGTAAACTGATAGTCATCCAGTCGAGATTATTTTTGTTCTGATTTATCTGCAACATCTAAATGGACATTTATTTAATAAAAAATCCTATCTCAGACGATTTTGTAGCATTTTCTATCAAACGTTTTATGACAGTTGCGCAGTGGATTTTTTGATATGTTTAAGAAAAATTTTTGAATTGATGATATTATTGCTAATAAATTTTAGTTTAGAATACGAAAATTTATAATATTCAAATTAACTATTTCAAGTTCCGAATTTTCGGTTTTTATGAACGGATATTCAAAAGTTCTCTTTGTTTATTTAGACCATTTTCCGCCCAAAATAACCGACTTTCAGACGATGACATTCAAATGTTTCGGTGTTGAATTTATTATAAAAATTAAATTTTTGCAATATTCTTTCCTGTTAAGAAAAATCAAAACTCAGTAAACGAACGATCATATTAGATTCGAGAATCTAACCCCATGTGCACAAAACCATTTAAGATAGAAAACTTAATAAATTTTTAATCAAAAACGAAAACAGAACTGTTGAATGTCCAAATCAAAAATTTAGAATCCTTGAAAGATAAATGGTGTAATAGATAATTGAATGTCACAAAAAGAATCTATCAGTTAAGAGCAACATTGGACTCATTCATTGGTTGTATAATCTAAATATTATCCATAGAATTTGACAACGCATTTCGATAAATTGATGATTCGAAAACAATTTTATTAACACACATACATAATCCTTGAGAAATTGAACATAATTTTTTATTTGTTTAGAAAACCAGAGATAGATTAATGTCCTAAGTATAGGTTTTCTCATAACAGACTGCATCATTAATTTCAGATCTGTAGCAGCTTTACTAATGCCTTCATACTCTACGATAGAAAGAAATTATTACTTAATTAATCAAAGAAAAATGTGGTCTCTATGACTGATTGATATGACACTGAGTCGTAAAACCATTCTCACGTATATTTTGTTTTATCATTGTTGAGATAATTCTGTAAAAGATCGAGGAATAAATTTTCCAGCCAACGTAATCTTTACTCATATGTAATTTAGATAATATGTTCAAAGTATTCATTCACTGTGTTATCAGTTTTGCTTGACCCTTATTATACATCTTCAGAACCATTCTCCGAGTACATCATTTAATGAAATTATCTTACGAATGTAATCGTGAAGATTGAGAAAATATGCGGAATATCTTAAAGTAAGTAGTTATCAAGCATTGTGCTTGTTTGAACACTAAAATTAATTGATACTTTGCCAGAATATAAGGTCGTTTTCGCAGATTCCCGAACGATAAAAATAGGATTAAATTATTAATTTTTTCATTACAATACTTCAAGAAAAACTCTCATGTTCTTCAATAAGCCCATTAGACCTTAAAATCAGCGAGAAATAAATTAATTTGGCAGAGTTAATTATTGTTATGATGTAAATGTGAGTGAGTGTTTTTTTAATATTTGCGAAAGTTTTTCTATTCGTATCAATAAAATATGTTGTCAAGATGTTCATCTAATAGTCCCAAAATATGAAAATGTCTTAAAATGCTCAGGCTTGTGGCATTGATTTATGCTCAAATAATTTGGAATATTTTGAAGTTATATACGAATCAATTGAAAAAATCTATTTCAGGAAATTCTGACGCTTTTGAATAACGTGGAGAATAATTTTTGAGATGGTTAAATCGAATGTGTGGATCTGAAACTAGATATAATTATAAAATTTTGAATAACAAAAATTATTAATGCGTATTACCCATGACCAGAGATGTTATTGAATGCTGGAAAATCCGTTAAAACAAAAATTGAACGTCGAACACCTCATCATCTTTAAATATTTAAAATTAAAAAAAATCATTTGTTGACTATTAAATATCGAGAATAATATCAGAGTCAAACCTTTAAGCCACAAGCCTATATTATTGTAAAAAAACCATCAATTTTAAATGAAGAATAAAGATTGGCTACGTTGAATCCGTGTGATTATACCTATAAATTTCGAACATTTTTTTTAAATATAACCTGCTATTCCGCCCAATTCATTTCTTATCTAAATTTACAATATATAACAGATCAGAGCCGCAGAATCGTAATAAAATATTAAAGTAGCATATTTGTAATTATTGCCAAAATTTAATAAAAAAAGGATTTTTTTGGTTATTGAGAGATAAAGTATTCTAACGATATTCCATGTCATCCTGTTAAAATGGTTAAAACACAATATAATATATAGAAAGAGTGTTATTACCTTAGTTTACATGTAATTTTTAATGAATCATTGCTTTGATTGGTAAATATTTACGATTTTAAAAACACTTAAAATGTTCTATATTTCGGATATTTACATGGTAATATCCTATTTCTTACGCTACAAGCTTTTTCAGAAATAAAAAAAATAATGCATGTTTGTCAAGAAACATCGGGTTTTTACCATTCGCTAATATTTACTTACAAAATAGTTTCTATAAGAGACAGGAGATGTTAAATCAGGAGTCTAATAACAAATGTCTCATATTTACTTTTTTACTCTTTTTTAAAATAAAATATTGAACCATCATTTTTAAACATTATGTACACTCATTAATATGAAATAATATTACGCGCAGTTATAATAACTTCGAAAATACTAATGACCGAATTTCGTTCGACCCATTTTCATACTCGCTAATTTAATTGTATTCATTTTAAGACTGTGTTTCGTTTATATATTTTTATAAAAGTCAACCCTTTCTGATCATACGTTAGTTTGCTGAAGATACGATTACCACGGCTTCAGTTTTCAATGTGAATTGAATATTCACACCCTATGACTGATAGAAATCAAAATAGGTTTTTTTCTGGTTATCAAAAAAAGTATTTGTACCCAGCATATTATGGAATTTTAGTTCTTTTTATTGATTTTTGCATTAAACAAACAAATTTGTAAAATTTGAGAAATAAACTTAAAAATTAGTTTATTGAACTGTTATTCTCTTCAGATAATCTCTTCTTTCATGTTTTGAGAAGAAACTTTTTTTAAAGAGAAAACCATAACCTTAAGGGTGTCTGAGGTTTACGTAGGTCATACTAGCAAGTAAAGGGTTTTTTAAGTCTAGTTTTTTTTTTTAAGTTTCATTGCCCCAATTTCGTTTTTTCATTCAGTTTTAAATCAAAATTTCAATTGAATTGGATAAAAACCAATCTTTGGGGTTGAAAAAGTTGGAAATTTTAAGTGAGACACAACCCGTTGAATTTCATGTTTCGCTTTATACACGCGTATTTTTGAAGTGGAAAATAAGTTTAAAAGAATTATAGCATATGGGAGATGTAATTTTATACAATTTATGATGGATTTTTCAGAAATCGTAAAATTCATATGCCTTAAATTCGCGATTCTCTATTTTAGAATGATAAAAGTACTGTTTTCAGCAATAGGAATTTCGACCTCCCCGCTTTTCAACTTTTTCGAACCTAAAAAATTGGTTTTTTAAATGTTAGAGTGAAATTTTTATTGAAGAATAAACTTATGGGCCAAATGTAACGTTCCTTAGACGATTCAGACCTGTAAACCGTCTAGTTTTTAGTACGAGTTCCGTAAACTTCAGCCACCCTTAATGATGTGCCTTTTCATTAAAACATTATGAAGTATACTATCGGAAAAGAATAACAAAGTATTTAATTAATTATACAAAGTTCATTTATTAATGCAAAAACCGGTATGCCAAGGAAATGAAGTTTTATCTGTCTACACTGGGCTAAGTCAAAGAATATATTGTGATGATAATCACGATCTGCTTATGTCAAATATGAGAAATCTCTCCCTTGTGACCTGTTCACTATCTGAGAATTCATGTTAAGGGAATGGCAAAACCAACTAACAGAGTTTCTAGAATATAAAACGATGAAATTTTTGCGAAAAAATAGAATTAATTCAATAATGATCAAATAAGCCTGAAGTATGAAAACTATTAATAAATAGTAATATACAGTTAGCAATCATGTTGTCTAAGAACGAACCTGAAGAGGTTTGATTAATTCATTGTCCTTAAACGCATAATTAATTAAACCGTTTTGTACTTTTAAAATGTTGGATCTTCTAGATTGAAAGCATACAACTCACAAATAATCAAACAATACTGATTCATTGAGGAATGTATCAAACTACAGAAACTGGTTTATCGGTACGCATAGGTTACTCTTATTTGAACATCATAAATCGACTATGAAATGTAAAATTAGCACCTAAAGCTAAATTTATAAACCTAAACGTTTGTGCAGGGACCCATTCTAGTACCTTATTAAATTTCAGAACATTCGTAATCTTTAAAATGACGTGGATGGTAGATAATGTTCCGTCATATATATACTAGACTTTTGACGGACGCCCGTGACGTCCACCACTTCGAGAAAGTAAGATTAATTGAAAGAAACCTTGCATTATAGATTAAAGAATAAATAGACCTACCCGATAAGGTATATCCCTCCCCCAACCTTTTAATATCAATCGTTGTTTGTAAAGAATTCAAAAATGAAATCGATGACACCTGGACTGCACCAAATAAAATATCCTACCCCAGCATTGATACAGACCTTCATAATGAACATAGAGAGGTGATTGAACCGCTTTTTGATGATTATTTAACAGGACGCAAACAAAAAGATTGAGAAAAACAACAATTACAATGCTCAAAATGACAAAAGTTTAGATAGTGTGATTGTGGCCAGATCGCGTGACCAAGATTAGGATTACAAAGCGTTACCGAGTGGGTGAGTGGCACTATTCTATTATATTTAAGATATATATATGAAAAAGGTAGAAAGATGTCATCATTCATAAATTCCACTGTTAAACTGATAGGTGGGTTAACAATTACGCCCAGTAGGTAAATTAATATCATGGAAGAACGCATGTCATGGATAAGAAATCAACATTGAGCATGAATAAAGTACTAACGAATGAAGAAATCGAAATTAAGATTAAACATGATCATTATACGAGCACTATTGACCACGTCTGACGATATATGGTGCGACCCACGGACAATTTACGATGACACGAGGTTGTATCATTTGGTCATTATACCCATCCTAGAATTGTGTGACGGGCCCAATAGTTGTTTTATGGAGATTCATAACTCGTCAAACTTTGTCCACTTGGGGAGATGCACAAAGCTTCTTACACCAGACGACAGGGCTTATACATGTATAGACTGTTCGAGTGATGCATCAAATGTGATATGTGAAGGATGTTATCTGAACTCAGTACACATAACACACAATTTTGCGCTTGCAGCAGAAACACTTCTATGCTTTTGTCATTGTGGAAACTCCAAAGCCTACAAGAACTCACCACCGTGTTCCGAGCATAAACTTCCTGAGCATCTCAAGGGTTTTCCTTCATTAATTGTTCAACGGTTAAGAAAAATTCTCATACATTTGTTTAAATACCTTGAACTACTCTGTGCAGAAGATTCAGAAATGGATGCGCTTGTACACAATTGGCTTCATTTCAGCGAAAAAATAAGAAAATTAAATCTGAAGGATAAACGATCAGGTCATACCTCGAAATTAGCGGAAACAGATGTTAACAAAAACGCGACAAGATCGTCCCTATTGATTTTCGGACGTGATGATGAAAACCTCGAAAACGTGCGTTTATGTGTATATTTCGCGAATCCCCCGGTAAACACTGGAGCCTTAATGCATGATTTTAAATCGTGTGGATATGTGTGCGTCACACACAATGTAAGGCCACGGATTTGCACGTATGCTAAATTAAAAATTGAGAAATTTATCAAAGATCGTCTACCTGATTCTGGCCTGTATTGCCGAATGATTAAAGTTTACAGGTTGTTTTTTATGAAACTATCCAGCGTTCTGATTGAATTCATATAAACTCGATGTCTTAGTAATTCAATGTTTATAGACCTCTTGGCAGATGTTGTGTTCAAAGAGAGCTCTTTTCCTAAAAAATACTTCTTCAATAGAAGTCTATGGAAAGATATCCGGGTTTTAATGACAGCTCGTATATTTATGACAACGTTATATTCGCAAAACCGAGCCCTCAATTTAGTGGAGTTTTTCTTCAACAACTTAAATCGTATCTTTGGTGAGCTGCTGATGGAGAGTAATTGGAAACGTAATATTGTTATCTTATTTATTCAAATATGTGGATCAAAATCACAGTTCCAATATCTCTGTACAAATGGCTTTCTCTGCTGGATTTTAGACTTCGTTTCCTGCCATTTGAAAAAATTCGGTTTTGGAAAATGCAAAGATATATCTACAGTTTTGAAGAAAGTCGGTGTACGAAAGATTGGTCAGGTTGTTGACCTTTCTAGTTACTTGCGTAAGATTTTTTATTTTCCCTCAAGATGTATCGATGACTCTATTCAAGTTAGATCAGATATTCAAAAGGCACCGATGCGACTGTGGCAATTTGTAACGGATTTTGATGACATGGAACCACTAACATTGAAAAAAACTTACAAAGAAGACGAAATCACTCTGAAAGATATTTCTTGTGTGATACGTCTCTTTCAGAATATTTTAGTCCCATACGTCAGGATGATACGACAATTTGATGAATCTGGCAATCAAATAATCAAAGAGTTAGTTCAAGTTTTCAAAAGTGACATGGAAAGAGTTACCGCAAACCTAGCGAGCGAACAAGCTATTGAGAAGCTTTTAACACAGTCTGACATTGAAAATAAACCTTTTTCTGTATTCAATTTGAGCCAAAGATTGTTTTTCCTACTACTAACAGAGTGTGTGGTCCAGAGGAAATTGAGTAATGAGCTGAAAAAAAGGATTTTTGATGATCATGTGTTTTTGTTGTGGATATCTCAAGCCGCGATCACCTGTTTGTCCTTAGGAATGTGGTTCAAAGCTGGTCGCATAACCGACTTTCGAATTATGGTAGCGGTCTTGCTTCAATATATCATACTCCAGCCTTTGCTCCCTCGCTCTTCCTGCCAGATTTTAATGCGATCCAATTTCTGATTACATGTCTAACTCCTGAACACTTTTTGAAATACCTACTGTTCAACGTTTTCCCTTCTATTCGCCAAAAGACAACAGTGTCAGAACCATTTTCATCTATATTGTCACTTCCAGAATCGGAGGATACTTTGGTTCTTCAACATATATTCATTTTGATCTATAACGCTTTCACCGAGCTGCGTCTTATTTGTGATTTGGATGACCAAAAGTTATATATGGTCCAACTTCATAAAACTAAGAGGGTCACTTCTGTGAAGAAAACAGGGAATACCGGTTTGAGGAGTAAATCGCAATCAGATTGCTTGACGGTAAAATCCTTAGCTCATCATTCAAATTTGTCTACAGCTGATAGAATTTCATCCAGCACTCCACGTTCTTCAAAACCTGCGGAAAACGAGCAGACACGAACTCTTTCGCTACAAAATTTGAACCCAGGTTCTCCCTTTAATTATCTCAACAGCATTGAAAAAACAAAAGAAGATTTTGAGACTCTCCTTACTTATCACAGGAATGGTGTACCTAACTTTGTTTTACCTGATATTGTGGAGTTGAGAGACCAGTTTAAAGGAATGGATGACTTCCTGTTTTCTCAAACATTTTTTGACTTCATCATGGAAAGTTTTGTAAAGTGGTACAAAAATTCAGAGCTTTGGAAAAAAGATTCCCCTGATCTATTCCTATTCATTCTCTTGGTTGTATGTTTAATCTTGAGGGTGTCAGAGAGTCGCAGGATTTCTGATTCACAACGTGAGAGGATGGTCGATTTTCTCGGACCACATCCAAGACTAGAAAACCGAAGTCTGTTCGATATAATAAAGAATGAACGTCCGAACAGTGCAAACCCACTGGTGGCCTCTATGATTGACCGATTCATCAACCTCTCAAAGATTGGACAGAGAAATCTAACAAATATTTGACGATATATAACATAAAAAATCATTGATTTCGGTTTTCTCATTTGTTTAATATATAATGGTCAGGGTCTAGTGAATAAGGGATAGGTTTCTACTTTTTCCGCTTGTAAAACTTGATATTCATGATTTAGTAATCATCCTGTTAATGTTTTCATTTTTTATAAAACATATCGTTCCGTTATGATTTTTACCTGTTCTATGCCGCTAAGTGGGCGTCTTTCCTTATTACTGACTTTTCATATATGTGTTATATTTTTATCTTATGGTTACTCTCTCAAATTTCTACATAAAAATGCAAAGAACCCATACGATGTCGTTCGAGGTTTTAAGATTTTTAGGAAGATTTCCAGCCAGTTGCTATTATAATTGATTCATGTGCCACCTTTTGTCTATTATCTAAAATGTCATGAATTCGGTCCGATAATTTATAGATCATTAGAATTATCATGACATTAAAGTTATTTTGCTACTTTCATGATTATGATGACTGAAGAGATTCATAAACATTCGAATTCTTCTTTATGGGTTCAGTGTGATCAACTGTATAGTTAAATTACCTTGTTATTAAATTCATCATATAGGTGAATTCAATTATGTTCAATAAATGCAGGTGCACTTTGATTCTATAATTTGAGACTCCCATCCTCAAAGAATTGATCGTGTTATGAAATCGGATTTTTAATTCTGATTTCGTAATCCACAGTACTCTAACTATTTTCAGTTAAAAACATATCTGATTTGAAATAGATATTAATCCCGTAACAAATCTACTAAATAAGACGATCAAACATAATCACATTTTTATATTATAAAAAATTATGTTCATTATATAGAGCTATGCATAATCAATAACTAAGTATTCATTAACAATGCACAATAAGAATTAATACCTGATAAATTTCATTTTCATATTTTGTAAATAAGTGTACAGACACAAAGGCGGTTGTTTTCAAGTACAGAAATCAAAAGTATTATTGACTACTCAATAGAGTTCTATTCAATCATGGATATCCAAAAGTCTTTGTTGCGTAAGTCAACTATTCATATGTATTACTTACGATATTTAAGCATTTAGTTATTATAACGATCAAGAATCTTTAAAGAATAAATAAACTACGTAAATCTAAACTAAAGAAATCAAAATAAACAGATTTTATCTTTCTGAAGTTACAGAATATCGTTCAAAATCACCCAGAACATTTTAGGTGCGCAAAAATAGGCTCGGATATCCATTTTTGTATACAAAAACTTTAATATCTACATCAAATATCTTTTGCCTTTTTATTTCTTCACTTTCCAATAACAACTTTTGTGACTGTAGACGAATTTTCAAAATTCAAAAATGAAATGTTTAAAAGAAATTTTAATCGAGGATTGAATATGTATCTGTCTGTAATAACTAAAACGCATACCAAATATATCCATATTGTTATTTTTTAGTTATTTTGTGACTTACCGAAGCAAATGGATTGATACCTGAAATCGCACACACAATATATCTTGCCAATTTTATCAATGACTGATCTCATTCGTAATCATATATCTGTAAATTTTGGCCATTTTCAAATGTTCAAAGAATAAATTGTTTCTTATCGAACTAAAATACCCTTTCGCTGTGAGCAGAATTGAGCATTACATCCTAGGAGATATACATCTGAATCCTGTCGAGTGAATTAAACTAGAAATTTTGAAAAATCGATGATTCTGAAGTAATACAATTCCTACTCTGGCACTGTAAATCAGAAAGATATTTGATGCAAAATAATGCTAAATGCATTCAGAATTTCAGTCAATTTTAAGTATCATAAGCCTACCGATATAAATGAAAATTTTATTATCAATAGTATATCTAAATATAATGGACCGAACTCATCATATTCTTCTGTACCTAGTAATGTGCATTTTATTTGAAAAAGACACAAAGTTTGATGAGACTGCACCATACTGTATCTGACCTGGTTATCTGGCACTTCATCTCACATCGTTTCACTACGACCGTTTTCTATATCACGGCAATGCTATTGATACCGAAGATTAATGAGTAAATATTTCTACATAGAGTTTTTTAATACACTGTCTTGTCCATTAAGCATGTATAGATTACAATTTTAAGGCTAGTACAAGGATGTGATTTCGATAATTTTTTATGACCATGACTATTCCATGCGAAAATCTGTTAATTTTAAATAATAGATATGTTATATGTTTATGTGGGAAAACTAGCAGAAATCCTAAAATTCGGACTCGAATGGACAAGTCCGTGTAATAAACGATTAATGTATATTAGTATTATGTACGCATGACCGTGGCGCGCGGGTGCACTATACGAACATTACAATGGCGACGAAGGATGATTCTGACCCTTTTGCCAGATTTTATGACTTCCATTTCGCGGAATTCGACAATAAACGCGAAGATTGGGTCAACTACATCGGCAGGTTCCATCTAAAACTAAAAGTGCAAGGCTTTAGGGAATCTGCTCCAGGTTCCAATGAGTTCAAGAGGGACCTTCTACTAGGCTCC
>JWZT01000249.1:21142-42104 GCA_000827895.1 Thelohanellus kitauei
AGATGTAAGACGAGGTCGCTAAAGTACTCTGCGCCAAAACGTCCTACCTCATTTTTACTCAAATTACACATTTAAAGCTTAAGCAAAATTTTCATGAATATTCAAGTGTTTCCGCCAAAATCAACCACCATAAAGATGCGGCCAATATAAATCTACATTGGCCTGGCGCGCCAAACCTTCATGATGGAAGGCGGGGTCTCTATAACGCTCTGCGCCAAAACGTCACGTACCGGAATAAATACATGCTTTAAATTATGATGGTGATGTATATTATTATGACACCTGCAAAAATGCGAAAAATTAGAATCCCAATATGGCCATATATTGGGGGTAATAGCCCTAGAGTTAAGGGTTGACAATCACTTATCTAGACCATGTCTTAAGCTAATAAAGCAGACCGATATTTTACATCAAGCTGACGTTAAAATCTATAAATAGTTGAAAAATTAAAGAAAATCTGTAATAAATAACTGTGATGCAAAATGATTACATTTATCGTAATTGCAGATCTCGTCATTATTTGGATGTCGTGATTCATTAAATAATTTATTCTATTTGATATTATAATTAATTACTAAAATCTCGCGTGTTTTTAATTTTATCAAATTCGTCCTATCCTTCGAAGTTGTGGTTGTATTTTAATTCCTTGGTTTGTGTTAGATCAAAATATTTTGTCCAAAAATGTGTTATAATTATTGAGATATAAATGCCAACAAAAATTAGATACACCGGGTGTCTTTATTTCGAAAAATATCCAAAAACAAAAATGTATCATGTAGCAGCTAAAATAAGGCAGTATGTATGATCTCGCCTTAAAAACGCAGTAGTGACATATTAAGGGTTTTCAAACATGAATAAAATAATCACATTCACTTATAACAATAGGCTATAAATGTAGCACAGGATAAATATTTTGACATGCATAAATCAATGCAGAACCAGTTCTCAATAATAAAAACATTTTCAAATAAATGATAATGAGGCAAATGCAAACTATGCCATATCTCAAAGGATGGAGTTTGAATGAACACCGTTTTTATATGATAAATATTAAAATGTAGCTGATCGATGAACTTATTTGTCATGATAAGCGATCAGCATTTGCCTATGGAGGCTTTCCAGCAAACATGATTAAAGACATTTTTTGTTAATAGAGTTGTGCTAAGCCATTTTTCGGTTTTGTACAACCAACTATAAACTCTTTGGCGATGTCAGCTAAAATTTTGCAATTCACTATTCGTTTTGTGCACTAAATTTTACATGTCGGGTATCTCAGTTGAAATTTCATAATTATTAAATTCTTTTAAAAAATGGTATATAAAAACAATGCGGAAATATAATACATTGTTTCAATTTGCAATGCCATGTATACAGTTGAGTAGTTACTTTTCAATATGTCGACAGAAGCTCATACGATGTGTCGAGATTATACTAGTAGACTCTCTTGCAATTAGGCCAAAATGTTGTTTAGCGTTTATTGTATTCCCCTGTCCAACAGTCAACTTGCATTAAGAAAATAAATTTTTGATCGGGTTTATGCAGCAATGAATGTACGATGTAAAATAAATTGGCGCGTTACCTAAACAACGATGAAAGTCCAAATCTCTATTTTAATTCTTTTTTTTAAAGGTAAAGCTCCATAATAATGGCATAGACAGCACCATTTCTCTGGATTTACAGAATTTTCAATTTAAATCGTTATATTTTATCTGAACACGACAAATGGGATAGTCGATTCGACAAAACTGAAAATTGATCGCACAATTTCAGCTGACTCACCACAGAGCGCAAAGATGATTGCACTAAGAGGAAAAATCGATTATCTAATATGTATCTTGATATTATAGATTAAGCAGCAGTAAAGTTAATTTGTTACTATTTTTGTTGCTTTTGACAAGAGTGTGAGTTAACACTACTTCCATTTTTCATTCGCTGATTTTATAAATATGTTAAAACGAATCGTGTCTTCTGTGTTTCTTGTTACAGTGTTATTCACATTCAATGCGTAAGTATTCATTGCAAAGTTATTCATCAATCAAAGAGCATGTGAAATTATATTTTCCAAATCTACAACTTCCTTTGGAAATATACAAACGATTTTTAAAAAATTGCTTTCATCAAGGAAATCTAATTAAAAAAAGGAATGATGATATGATCATGGATAAATCAGTCTCGTTAAACTCCATCAGCAGCCTCATATTCCAAAATAAATAGTTTTGATTTGGAAAATCTCATCTAATATCGGAAACAGAAAAATAGTTTCAAATCATTTTATTTCAGCAGTAGTTTCTTTAAGTGATCAGGAGCGAAGAAGAACAATTTAATGGCCTGTAATGCCCATTCCAACTATGATAAAAACATATTCATATTTTGTATAAAAAATTTTGAAGATTAGAAAAAAACGTTATTTAATATTTTTCATTTTTTAATTTAAAATTAGCCAACAAAATTACATTCACATAGAATGCGAATCGTTACTCATTCCATAATCTTGTATTTTATTCTACATTTACTACAACTGCGCGGACGACTAATTTGAATTATATAATTCCTTATCCATTTTAGCAATTTTGCATTTGTGAATAAAAAAATGTAAAAATCCGACTTAAAGTAAGCATACTAATGGTTTATATTAAATTCATCAAAGTAAAAACTGCAGCCAGATTTAAAATGGCGACAAGTATTCGTTCCATAGACGCACTTAATAACTTATGCATTTAGCTGAATTTTGACAATTATACTCTTGTGTGTCGACTAAACCTCATAGGAAACTTTATCTACATTCAAATTGACTAAATGTTAAGTATCGAATCAATTAATGAGTATGCTCTGTACAAATACGGAATATAAATCTTCAGCCATATCCCTCTGGAATAAACCGTACGTTGATTGTGATCTTCCTACAGATTCAACAAATATGGTTATGATCTTATTGGTAAAAACTTCCAAAAATCCATGCTATAACAAATTACATCTGCCGCGATATTGAAACGCAAAAATACATTTACTTATGAAGATCACTTCACGATACCATTAACATTAAAGATATGTACTTTAACAACTTGTACTTATTCGCATCATCTACAAGGTCAAACTATCTCCTGAGCCTATATCAAGCAAAATGTGTATATATCGGAGACATCAAGAGTCAACATCCGCAAAAGAGGTACAAAGACACAAACTGATCTAGTTCTATCTCATATGATTCGTATATAGCAAACAACCTTAACTTCTCAAAAACAAATAACAAAACGGCTCTTTCTACTTACCATGATGTAAATAGACCGTCCACACGGACATCGGCTTTGTCTCACCAACAAAAGCCATACTAAATTTAGGCGAATTTGCAATACTAAATCCCTCACCGAAGAGATAGCACACACCTATAATAGATTAAATAGGTTTACCCTAAATTTTATTCATTCATGTAAAAGAATATGATGGAATCTCTCAAATGAAGAATTGTGAAAATACACAGAATTCATTGGAAAGCGTTCAAGATGAATTCTAAAATAACATATTTCGATAGAAAACGCATGCTGCGAATCACCAAAGCTTTATTATTATCATACCAAAATTCGATCATCATAAGTTCATTCCATCACCGCATACCGTGTGGAGTCCAAAAGTCTAGAGGTCTATTTTCAGATCCGGATACACTAAAAAAACTTATCCTAAATGACCTGTTCTTGAACAGGACAAAGATGAGAAAATAAAAATGGTGGAATGCAATTAAAGCAGTAAATCATTACAATTACACGAAATAGGTGGGTCATATTTAAAGAACGTTTTGATCATCACCAATAACATGCCTATCTCACTGTTTTGCCCTTAACGCAGTTGCCAGATAAATTTCTAAAAGTGTGTCTAAACCTGTAATGGATAGTAAATATAATGTTATACATACCGTGTTACCTACAAAATCAAACCTCCCTCGTATGATTCAGACGATTTGATACGAAAACCATAGAAAAAGTCTATTTTATTTGGAACAAAACTCTTCAAATGATATTTTAAATTTATTTACCAAAAATGTCCATAATTTTCTATCTCTATTTTTTTAATAGTTACGAACAAGCATTCGTATATTTAATGCACCAGCACTACTCTTCGGTCATTGACTATGGATAAGCGACCTTTTGGACAAAATCGTTAAATGTGAGTAAAAAAACGGTTATGAAATGTTTTAATTGCCATATTTTATAAGGTATTCAACATAATTGATAACAACACGATTACGTTGCCGATACGATAGAGAAGATAAAGTTATAAATGACTCAAAAATGAATATATTGGTATAAACGGAATTCGTAGTAATATATCCATAAAATAAATTATGATAATCACTCACAAGTAACTAGTGGTAACTTTTCCCTAGTATCTCATGTAACGCATAGGTTTTTTTATTGTTATTTTGAGTTTTAAGATTTTACAGCTAATCTACATCACAGCTACGTTTTAACGCATACACATGAAGGCTACCGTTTGCAAAAACTACTCGAATCAAATATATTGACCACTATGGTAAAAGCGCAAAAGACGAATCTTGTAATGGATCTTGTCAGTCTAAAAATTTGCCTCTATTTTCAAGAAGAAACATTCCTAGATTAAATCTTTAAATCCAAAAATTGCGATGAAATCTTTGTAAAGTTTTACATTTCTCAAAGATTTCTTAATTGGTATGAAGGTGATACAATTAAAATTACAATAATTCATTCTATTAAAAAAACATAAGTCATTGCAAAATTTCTGATGTCAATATCTAAAGAAGAAACATTCCAGTCTTAGATACGTATGACTAAACTTTAAATACTGCAAGCATCACTTTGCTGTTTCTGAATGTGTGATAATTCTGAGAAACGCCTGAGGTTAAAAATTGTGATTTTTAAAATAATAATGTTAAATATTATATTATTGGTAATTTTTTAACACCTTTTGAAACAAATCATGGATTTATATTAAAATTATGATAAGTATTTAATTTTTTAAATGGTAAATTCATATCGAAAGGAAAAATATGGTTTCCTTTACTTCGTAGTTTATTTGGATTAAAATAAATCTTAAAGTCCGACATTTGATAGAACTTTGAAAGTCAGTGATATTTTTATAGTTTATGATATTGAGTATGATTCAGCAGAAATATTCTTTCATTTCTATCAAAATAGAAGTAAAACATTTTCAAAATTTTCCAAGTAACAACTTATAAACTTTATTCTAAAACAGAATAGGTGACTTCTCATTTTACAATTAATCTATCAACTATTACATTTTTCAATTTTAATTGCCTCAAACTATAATTGCGATAGTTAACGTAACAAGGAATTTCATGTTATGGCACACTTCTTCCTGACATGACTTGATACGAAGAACTGTTTGATGATTTATTAAATGATATGCAGGTATCTTACACGTTTTTAATAATGGCCACAAAACTCTGTTATCCAGTATCGAACCCTACTTTAATGACAAATAATCATTTACAATTTATCCTCTAGAGTATTAGATTCTTGAAGGTATTCAATTAGAATTCATAAGCATTCTTTTCAATTTTTAAAAACGAATAGATGTAATATAAGTAGTTCTATCTGTCACCATATATAATATAAATGTACCAGAAATTTATACTTGCGGTGTATGATATGTCACCAAACTCATCTATCTGTTTTGATATCCGTGAAATAAACTTACGATCGACAACGGGTTGTTTTGTGTATCTATGAATATTATAGTAATTCTATCCATTTCTGTGTTAACACGTAATGTCAATTCTTTGACAATATTATTTTTTTAAATTCGAAAATAATAGTCTGATGCCATCAGAAAAAATTGTCATATTCCCATTTTGTTTGATGAATATCCTCTCTAAAAAATTTGAATAAACCTGTAACTAGACACCGATATTTTTATGATTCAAATACTCCACGAATGAACAACTTCATTTTTCCGTACGCATCTGTAATTAAATATTTCTTTGTTCCTTGCATAAATTTACAGGTATGTGGTGCCTATTTACATGTTTCCACTATTTCTAAAAATTTGAATTTTGATATGTATAATTAATCATAATAAAATAAGATCAATGATCATGTAATTAGAGTTTTGAAATACACCATAAGCCTCTGTCAATTTCTTTTTAATCCATCTATCATTGGGTGAGTTGTGATTGTGATAATTTTCGTATTCACATCTGATGGATATATAGTAAATATAAATATGTATCTGTATGTTAAACGATAAAATACAATGGATAGTCGAATTAGCATAAATGGATTAATACATTACACTCATGAATATAAAAGTAAAATAAATGCAAAAAAAAACATTTGTAACAGTATTTTTCAAAAATTTATTCGTATTTTACGTGGTTATCGCACAAAAAACATTTCATATACTTAGCATTTGCTAAAGTAGATTTAACGGTTTGGACTTAAATTTTGGAAGATAAACGAAAGACACGAAAAAATAATACGTATTACTTTCTGACCTCATATGTCTCTCAAGTAGAATGGCAAGTATAAAAAATATTTGCTAAAAGAGTATGATGCCATTTTAACTTTAATTACATCTCGAAAATATTTTGGGTTATCTTTGAAATTTACATGTTTCGGCCATAAAACATCTCGTCAATCTGTGGCGCCAATAAAACAACACATTTAATTTTCACGCCAAATCTCTCTTATGGCAAACGGCTCCACTTGAACTGTCGGCGCCACAACGTCACAACTCATTTTTTTGCTTAAATTACACATTAAAAATTATATCATATTTATCATGATTATCTAAGTATTGCCGCCATAAATACGCTGATTAAAATATCCCGGCAACGTTATTCTATATCTATCCAGAGAGCCAAAACGTTTAGATGTAAGACGAGGTCGCTAAAGTACTCTGCGCCAAAACGTCCTACCTCATTTTTACTCAAATTACACATTTAAAGCTTAAGCAAAATTTTCATGAATATTCAAGTGTTTCCGCCAAAATCAACCACCATAAAGATGCGGCCAATATAAATCTACATTGGCCTGGCGCGCCAAACCTTCATGATGGAAGGCGGGGTCTCTATAACGCTCTGCGCCAAAACGTCACGTACCGGAATAAATACATGCTTTAAATTATGATGGTGATGTATATTATTATGACACCTGCAAAAATGCGAAAAATTAGAATCCCAATATGGCCATATATTGGGGGTAATAGCCCTAGAGTTAAGGGTTGACAATCACTTATCTAGACCATGTCTTAAGCTAATAAAGCAGACCGATATTTTACATCAAGCTGACGTTAAAATCTATAAATAGTTGAAAAATTAAAGAAAATCTGTAATAAATAACTGTGATGCAAAATGATTACATTTATCGTAATTGCAGATCTCGTCATTATTTGGATGTCGTGATTCATTAAATAATTTATTCTATTTGATATTATAATTAATTACTAAAATCTCGCGTGTTTTTAATTTTATCAAATTCGTCCTATCCTTCGAAGTTGTGGTTGTATTTTAATTCCTTGGTTTGTGTTAGATCAAAATATTTTGTCCAAAAATGTGTTATAATTATTGAGATATAAATGCCAACAAAAATTAGATACACCGGGTGTCTTTATTTCGAAAAATATCCAAAAACAAAAATGTATCATGTAGCAGCTAAAATAAGGCAGTATGTATGATCTCGCCTTAAAAACGCAGTAGTGACATATTAAGGGTTTTCAAACATGAATAAAATAATCACATTCACTTATAACAATAGGCTATAAATGTAGCACAGGATAAATATTTTGACATGCATAAATCAATGCAGAACCAGTTCTCAATAATAAAAACATTTTCAAATAAATGATAATGAGGCAAATGCAAACTATGCCATATCTCAAAGGATGGAGTTTGAATGAACACCGTTTTTATATGATAAATATTAAAATGTAGCTGATCGATGAACTTATTTGTCATGATAAGCGATCAGCATTTGCCTATGGAGGCTTTCCAGCAAACATGATTAAAGACATTTTTTGTTAATAGAGTTGTGCTAAGCCATTTTTCGGTTTCGTACAATCGACTATAAACTCTTTGGCGATGTCAGCTAAAATTTTGCAATTCACTATTCGTGTTGTGCACTAAATTTTACATGTTGGGTATCTCAGTTGAAATTTCATAATTATTAAATTCTTTTAAAAAATGGTATATAAAAACAATGCGGAAATATAATACATTGTTTCAATTTGCAATGCCATGTATACAGTTGAGTAGTTACTTTTCAATATGTCGACAGAAGCTCATACGATGTGTCGAGATTATACTAGTAGACTCTCTTGCAATTAGGCCAAAATGTTGTTTAGCGTTTATTGTATTCCCCTGTCCAACAGTCAACTTGCATTAAGAAAATAAATTTTTGATCGGGTTTATGCAGCAATGAATGTACGATGTAAAATAAATTGGCGCGTTACCTAAACAACGATGAAAGTCCAAATCTCTATTTTAATTCTTTTTTTTAAAGGTAAAGCTCCATAATAATGGCATAGACAGCACCATTTCTCTGGATTTACAGAATTTTCAATTTAAATCGTTATATTTTATCTGAACACGACAAATGGGATAGTCGATTCGACAAAACTGAAAATTGATCGCACAATTTCAGCTGACTCACCACAGAGCGCAAAGATGATTGCACTAAGAGGAAAAATCGATTATCTAATATGTATCTTGATATTATAGATTAAGCAGCAGTAAAGTTAATTTGTTACTATTTTTGTTGCTTTTGACAAGAGTGTGAGTTAACACTACTTCCATTTTTCATTCGCTGATTTTATAAATATGTTAAAACGAATCGTGTCTTCTGTGTTTCTTGTTACAGTGTTATTCACATTCAATGCGTAAGTATTCATTGCAAAGTTATTCATCAATCAAAGAGCATGTGAAATTATATTTTCCAAATCTACAACTTCCTTTGGAAATATACAAACGATTTTTAAAAAATTGCTTTCATCAAGGAAATCTAATTAAAAAAAGGAATGATGATATGATCATGGATAAATCAGTCTCGTTAAACTCCATCAGCAGCCTCATATTCCAAAATAAATAGTTTTGATTTGGAAAATC
Source organism: Thelohanellus kitauei (assembly GCA_000827895.1). Taxonomy (NCBI): domain Eukaryota; kingdom Metazoa; phylum Cnidaria; class Myxozoa; order Bivalvulida; family Myxobolidae; genus Thelohanellus; species Thelohanellus kitauei. The sequence continues at coordinate 30,234 of JWZT01000249.1, forward strand.
TCATCTAATATCGGAAACAGAAAAATAGTTTCAAATCATTTTATTTCAGCAGTAGTTTCTTTAAGTGATCAGGAGCGAAGAAGAACAATTTAATGGCCTGTAATGCCCATTCCAACTATGATAAAAACATATTCATATTTTGTATAAAAAATTTTGAAGATTAGAAAAAAACGTTATTTAATATTTTTCATTTTTTAATTTAAAATTAGCCAACAAAATTACATTCACATAGAATGCGAATCGTTACTCATTCCATAATCTTGTATTTTATTCTACATTTACTACAACTGCGCGGACGACTAATTTGAATTATATAATTCCTTATCCATTTTAGCAATTTTGCATTTGTGAATAAAAAAATGTAAAAATCCGACTTAAAGTAAGCATACTAATGGTTTATATTAAATTCATCAAAGTAAAAACTGCAGCCAGATTTAAAATGGCGACAAGTATTCGTTCCATAGACGCACTTAATAACTTATGCATTTAGCTGAATTTTGACAATTATACTCTTGTGTGTCGACTAAACCTCATAGGAAACTTTATCTACATTCAAATTGACTAAATGTTAAGTATCGAATCAATTAATGAGTATGCTCTGTACAAATACGGAATATAAATCTTCAGCCATATCCCTCTGGAATAAACCGTACGTTGATTGTGATCTTCCTACAGATTCAACAAATATGGTTATGATCTTATTGGTAAAAACTTCCAAAAATCCATGCTATAACAAATTACATCTGCCGCGATATTGAAACGCAAAAATACATTTACTTATGAAGATCACTTCACGATACCATTAACATTAAAGATATGTACTTTAACAACTTGTACTTATTCGCATCATCTACAAGGTCAAACTATCTCCTGAGCCTATATCAAGCAAAATGTGTATATATCGGAGACATCAAGAGTCAACATCCGCAAAAGAGGTACAAAGACACAAACTGATCTAGTTCTATCTCATATGATTCGTATATAGCAAACAACCTTAACTTCTCAAAAACAAATAACAAAACGGCTCTTTCTACTTACCATGATGTAAATAGACCGTCCACACGGACATCGGCTTTGTCTCACCAACAAAAGCCATACTAAATTTAGGCGAATTTGCAATACTAAATCCCTCACCGAAGAGATAGCACACACCTATAATAGATTAAATAGGTTTACCCTAAATTTTATTCATTCATGTAAAAGAATATGATGGAATCTCTCAAATGAAGAATTGTGAAAATACACAGAATTCATTGGAAAGCGTTCAAGATGAATTCTAAAATAACATATTTCGATAGAAAACGCATGCTGCGAATCACCAAAGCTTTATTATTATCATACCAAAATTCGATCATCATAAGTTCATTCCATCACCGCATACCGTGTGGAGTCCAAAAGTCTAGAGGTCTATTTTTCAGATCCGGATACACTAAAAAAACTTATCCTAAATGACCTGTTCTTGAACAGGACAAAGATGAGAAAATAAAAATGGTGGAATGCAATTAAAGCAGTAAATCATTACAATTACACGAAATAGGTGGGTCATATTTAAAGAACGTTTTGATCATCACCAATAACATGCCTATCTCACTGTTTTGCCCTTAACGCAGTTGCCAGATAAATTTCTAAAAGTGTGTCTAAACCTGTAATGGATAGTAAATATAATGTTATACATACCGTGTTACCTACAAAATCAAACCTCCCTCGTATGATTCAGACGATTTGATCGAAAACCATGAAAAAGTCATTTTATTTGGAACAAAACTCTTCAAATGATATTTTAAATTTATTTCCAAAAATGTCCATAATTTTCTATCTCATTTTTTTAATAGTTACGAACAAGCATTCGTATATTTAATGCACCAGCACTACTCTTCGGTCATTTATAACCATTCTTATTTTATTTTCCGATATATAGATCATATATACTGCAGAACCTCGATTTTTATAAGTAATTGTCACCAGGACTACTTCAGATAATGCAAATTCGGATACCGGATTTTGGTAAATTGATGGTATATATAAACAATATATATTGTACACCTCAATGATAATTATGGCTTGATTCAATTTATTTAGAGTTGTGCTTAATATTGACACATCTGATGATATTATAAGTTAATTTTTTTGAGTATCTGGCATTTAATTATTCAAGGAATAAATATATAAAATATATCCAAATGTCATCATATCATTAGGGACAATTATTAGCATTTTTAGTAGCGACATATTTATTATTAATGTGTCATCAATATGGATAAATGAGGCTATGGTAAGTTAACAAGAAACTCAATTTTGAAAAAAAACCTATTCTAAATGAAAATATTAACTATAATAGGATATTGTAATATTTTCGATGATAGCTCTATGTGTCAAGCTAGATAGTTTATTACCGCTACTAAATCTCATACACTTTTTAGACCCATTAATTGTGAAAATTTACATTTCTCTTGTTTTTAATACCATTGTACGACAGTGTCTATACAATCAACAACTTAAGAAGAGCAACCACCATCATTTTTTGTATAAGATTTCACTTTTTACATCCTGCGGCTGTTTTTTTTTTAATTTTTTCAACTATTTCATTATCCATAAAAATATGAATACTTGGACCATTCGATCTACAATTAACCCCTTTATTTAAATCTTCACTGCCTTTATCGAATGTTGATATTTGGATGATTTTCTGTTCTATCTGTTGTCTACTATGTATCGCCCTTTTCTCAATCATTTCGAGTTCCAAAATATGATTAAGTTTTTTCAATTTTTCATGCAGAGTAGAACTGGCTTACAAGCTAGTATTTGATTTCAATTTTTCAATGAAATTTTTATATTTATGGATATTATGGGAGCAGATATCGGCAAAGAAGCTAGATCATCTTTAAAAAAACATAATATGCACTCTTCAACATCTTCAAAGCCCTTTATTTGATATTGTGCTCGTGAGAATCATCTTCTGAAAAAGAATATTGAATAAATTATGTGATTTATCACCTTGTATTTTTATTATCAGATATTGTTGACTGCCCAGCGCAATATATCTTTGAAAATTATGACCTAGAAGAAGCGTTTTAATCGGGCATCTTAGATTTCTAACCTTTATTTTAACATAAGAACAACACATGTTGTCTTTTCCGTCTTGCTTTAAGCTTAGATGTAACTCATAAAATACCATAACATTTATTTCTAAAATGCCCTATTTTTATTATACTTGTTGACTTTCTAAACTATAAAAATATTTCTTTGCAAATAGAATGAAGTGAATATTTTTATCATCATTGAATTAAAGGATGCAGTTTTTATCTTAATTTTTTATATTTAAATCTCAACAGTTCTAAAAATTCCCAAAAATGTTCGGATATCTAAAATTCGTATAATCTAAGTTTTAATATCGAGGTTCTACTGTAAAAGCAAATTTTATCATAGAATTCAGATTTCCATCCTTAACATTTTTTTAATATATTGATGACACAAAAAATCAAAAATGTTCAAATTCACGATATATTGAAAATAAAAATTGAAAATAAAATGAATTATAAGGTGATAACATGTGCCACATTCTTCAGATAATCCAAAGCTTGTTCTCTATGATATGTTTTAGCCAAAACTTGAAGTCTTCTACTAATGTCTTTGTATTTTTTGCTCTCGTTATTTATTCGAATTCCAACACTCAGTTGGTTATGAATGAATTCGTTATAATTTTGATACTCTCTTAATTTTGCAATGAATTCAAGGATTGGCACATGCGAAGAACCCATGTATCTGGCAAAACCATTGTGCCATCCTTCGAGAGAATTGTTAGTGCGAGGCAGATTCGATAAAACTAGTTCGTAAATGTTCCACAAGTTTATTGGGAATAGGGGTTGTTGCCTGACATTATTCCTAATGAGTCGCCCAATATAAAAGGACTCGATATAATCAAAAAGCGGCTGAAACATTTCCTCATTTAAAATAAAAAACGGAGCTTCTCTCAATGCGTTGAAAACAGGAATAACATCAGATTCAGGGACAAACGCTAGTGAAACAATCATTTGTATATGAATTTTTAATTCATTAGCCGATATATACCTCTGATTAATATTTGTGATTTCTTGTAATTTTCTCCAAAAGGACTGTGAAAATGATAAATAAACAACATTTAAACGTTGATTTGGGAAATTGGCGAGTAATTAAATTTATAAGAGCCTTTTCAAAATCTACAATTATTAAGGATGGCTGAGAGTAACTCAATTGGATAAAATACGAAACATATTTTCACAAATTGATTCATGTTTATTTGTAAAAAGAGAATAAACCAGAGGAATAATTTTTCCTCTGAATTCGCCGTGTATCGTATATAATTGTGAAAATAATTTGGGGCATACCTTAAATGTATCATCACATATTATAAAACCCTGGCTCCTCAATATATCAAGGTTAGAAGACGTACTAAAAAGTAGAAACCATTCATTTGAATCATCCATGAAATGATCGGCTAACAGAAACAGATATCCAGAAATTGTACATTTATACGTTTCAGGTATAATCAGTTAATATATCGGAGAGGGACGGTGGGGAGGGAGGGGGGGGGGGCATGTCTAAATGTTTTTTTCTTGTATCATTTACTATTCTCTTGATGTTAGGAAGAGAAGGCAAAGAACAAGCTACCAATGAATGAATTTGGTGTACGCAATTTGATATTATATTTTGGGGTTGAATTGGAGATTCAATAGCAAGCATTTTAATATTGTTTAGAACTGTTAGAGACTCAGCTCTAGAGCATTCAGGCGAGTGAGAATGCTATTAGCCATTATGAACAATTTGATTATTAACGACTTTACAACGCATGGGACATTCTTTTTTCAGGTATTCAACGCAGCGCCAGTATACTGTAGTCGTTGATTGATTATATTTGAAATAGAGAAATCCGTTCGATTACAACAGATTTTTTCCTCTTGAATTTATGATATAATTTATACTATGAATCAGAAATTCAAAGATTTAAATATACACATATAAATACTAAACAAAATTAAAAAAACGACAAAAATATACCTGCTCATTAATATTTTCGATAGAATGTCCTTGAGACTAAATCGACTGATTTATCGACAAAGTTCGGATTTTATATCAAAACGTTTGAGATCAAATCGTTCATCACGGTCGTATAGGTCATAATAAATCTTGCATCTCTTTAAAATTTAATGAAGTAGGTAATGCAAAATCCTCACTAAAACCAAAAGAAAGCTCCTGTTTTCGATCAACTCATTACGGAATTCGTCTCAGACATTCCTAACACTTAAGAAATTAGTTAATCTACTTCTACAACAGTGTATAATCTGAGAGAAAGATCCATAAATATCTCTCAAAATCCAAAATTATTACATTCGTTAAAGTTATTAAAGCCACATCTTCCTCCTCAAGTTCTAGACCAATAAAACTTATATCGATCCAGTTCGAATCGTTTGAATGAATCATTCTCCTGTAACTGTTTCCACTATTTAACCTCATAATCCTTTTGCAAACTGGATTTCGCGAAAGCCGTTCAACAAAACAACAAATTATATTACTCACGAGCTACATAGATGATGGCTTTCAGCAAAAAAAAATACTGTTTCTTTGTCTGTTTATCACAGGCCTCTGACAATGTATCATAAAATGGCTTAATATCAAATCTCCTGTCAATCATCCATTCAAGCTTCGTGGAAAAAACTAACCTTTAAAACAGGAGAATGCAACCTCCTGTAAATCTGGAACACCCTAAGGATCTTTTTAGAACACTATATGTTTATTATTTCTCTAAACGATACACATGACAACTCATCACGAAAATTTCTTTACGCAGACGACATCTGTGTTGCTTCCCAATCTCACATTGTCGTATATAGAGAAACAGACCTAAACGCATAAATTTATTCAATTACTTGTTTCGTTGGCAGCTATATACTTCAACTAACCCCTGCCCAAATCGTCAATTCTCTATTAAAGCTCAAAAATCATGAAGCACAAATATTTCTTAAAGTAAGAGCAATAGACAAAAAACCTTTAACATATCCCAACTTAAAATATCTTAGAGTATTTTTAAAAATAATACTATCATTCAAGAACATATCATCGAGACATGCAAAAACATATCGTATAAAAATACCGTATGAGTACACCAGCAAATCCAAGCTACAGTAATTCACCGTATATCCAATAACGGCATGTTGTTGCAACATCCTTCAGTATTGTCGAATTCTCTGAACGGTTCGACTATCCAACCCTCCACGTTGAAAAACACAAAGCTAAATATTTCTCTAGCCATTTTCACAGGATTCCCAAAATCCAGTCAACGCCTTGTGGCTCTCAGCTGTTTCGGACATTTCTCCCCTCACAGAAAAATAGATATTTCACTTGGAAACTGATACATAAAATTGCAATCACCGAATAGACACGATACTATTTATGGACCAAACAATTGAAATTGAGACACGACATCTGCTTATATTTAATTTAGCACACTGTATGTCCCTCTATCTTCGAAATTTGGAAAGCCAAATGGTCAAATCATCACCGAAAACGAATCACTTTAACCAGATCTAACCTCATATACAACAAGCTTTTCTCTTAAGAGATCGAAATCAATGAAATGGAATCAGCATATCTCATATACAGCTCTATCCAATAACCAATGCACAATTTTCGGTCTGCAGTTGTAGCATGATACAGACACCCTCTGCCTCTCAACATAACAGAATTTTGTGAAATAACAAAACAACAAAATGGTATCGAAAATCTCTTAATCCTTAATAATTATGGAATTAACTGGCTAGGTATATATAAGAAATTATTGTTGTAGAATATATCCTACAATAAATATTTAGATGCTCACAAGTATCTATTTAATCATCTATTTCACCCCTCTATCTTTTTGGAAGGTCTATATATGAGTAGACAAATAATTTCTCGGGTTTGGCCACCTTTCTATTAATTCCTCGTCTCGGATGATATTTTTTATTTGGAACAAACAAATTGGAATCACGTGCCTTTTCAATTTTTTCTGACCAGGGTTCTGGTTTAATCTAATCATAAACAGCTTTAATCGTTAGATTCGTACTCTGTTGAAATATTATAACTGTGCGAACTTTGTCTTCTTAAACTAAACAACATATATCCCATGATGGACATATTTTGCACTTTATTGGGATTTATATTTGATAATTTTCCCTCCAATAACAGTAATTAATATGGGTTTTTTCCTGGTGACATAATAATGTATATCTTCATTAGCTGCTTTATTGAATTCACATATAATTATATCTTAGAGGCACCTCCTTTAAGGTTTGTGTCATAATCCAGAAAAAATCGTACATAACTATTTTTAGGTCCATTTAATGGAGTTCTATGGTTTTCATCCAAGTAACGTTTTATACAGGGTGATTTTAGAGGTCGAATTCATAGCCGAGGTATAACAAAATGTAACGTCTTTTAATTTAATCCCATTCCTACAAACATACGATTCGCCTTAACATATTAATCATCGATCAATTCGCTCTTTGGATCAATCCAGTTGAAGTGGATGTTATGAGGTCGTTCGTGATTTCTGTATTCCGAATTCTTTACAAAGATTGTTATAAATATAGCGACGAAGTTTCTTCAATGATGAGAATGAATTCTTTCGAGAAATCTGAACTATGTAAATAACGCTATCAATTTATCAATAACACAATCTGCCGATTGTTTTTGAATTTGAATGGCAACAATACAGCTTGAAAAGTAGTCTTGATCGCTAAGTAGTCACCGACACTGATCGGATTGTGGAAGGTCGAAGATATCGATCGAAATGTTTCACATGGTATAGAACTAACTATTGGCATTAAGGGATAATGTAAAGTTTTATATGTATTCATAATGCACTTGACACAGTTTTCGAATTCATTCACTGTGTCACTATAAATTCTTGGCTAGTAGCAGACATTTGTTAAATGGTCAAATATTTTATAAAATGAATGGTGCTCTGCTCAGATTATATCATTTGCATTTCCAAAAACAGCTACCTGAGTGTTAGAGGTTCTATGACACTACACTTTAATTGATCGTAGTCATTTTGACTATGCGTTTGAAATAATATTCCGTTGTGAAGACTTAGCTGATGCAAAATCTGTCTGTAATTCTTCATAATCGTTGTATTTATATAATCACTCTTCTACGGGTGTTTGTTTATAAATAAAAGACAAACTAGCTGAATATCTTTAAGGTTTGATTGTTCGAAACGCATTTCGTCATCTGATATCGTTTGATTTATTTCTGATAATATCACGAAACTCCTGATACTGTATCAGCGTTGACGTTTTCCTTAACCATACCTAGATGTTATTTCGAGATCGAATTCTTGTAACTGTAGTATTCAGCTGCCAACTATACAATTTCTTATTTTATTACAAACACAATTTGGAAATTCATAATCCCTGTAACACTTGAACTTATAGAGCAGAAGGTATTTTCCAAATTTCTTAATACCGTATATAAAACCAAAAAAATCTACTTAATATGCGAGTATACTTTATCTCAGCACTTATTAAAACCCTATATGCACACGCAATAACTTATGCTTCCTGTTCCAGTATCACAGCTACTGGTTTGTAATTTGCATCCGTGTATAACTCAAATTAAAAGATGGATCAGGATAAGCCAGAATTGGTATATTTAAAATGCAGTCCTTTATTCAAAGAAACGTTAGGAATTCTTCTTACAAATCGAAACCCTCCTTTTAATTGGCTAAGGTGTGGATCCGACGATTAATATCAAAAAAATAATTAATATAACGTCTGTAGCAACGGTAGCCAAACTGAAGCCTGCGAAGAATTTATTGATAGCTTAAAAGTAAAAAATCTTAATTGTAATATTCTCACATCGTTTTGTTCTTCTATTTTTTTAATCATAATTAGGTCTAAACCTGACTGCAATAAGCGTAAATAATCAAAGAAAATGTCAATTTCAAGAAAAATACACTGATAGGTATTGAATTATACAATTTGATAAAAAACAGCCTTGTGGTTAATTTGTTTAAATTCGGTTCGTGTGTTAAAGGATTTGGCTTTGTGAGTATTACGCAACTATGCATGCTAAAATATTTGATACCCTGAAAAGCTCTGCTAAAATTATTAAATTTCCATTTATTAAATATATCGTTATAATCCAAATGTCGGTGTTTAATATACTCATATGAAGATTATAAACTGTTTATTCAGAGCAATCTGAGGAGTATCAAATTAATTGTATATGATCGCATCCAATTAGTGAACTGATTTCGTCCAGAAATACATGCAAGCTCTTTGTGCATGGTAATGTCCTGAAAATGCTCAATGTTTTATAAAATTCCACTGTCTCGGTCAACTAATCAGCGATGGGTCGAAGTCCTTTTAAATGAAGTATTTAATCAAGTTTCTGATACAGTTCTTGGCAGAAAGTATTTTTCACATGGTCGTACGGAGTGCATAGACAACGTTGACACAGATCAACTGTTGATCTTTTCTCATGCAGTAAATGAAAGATTCGAATAAATCATGAACAAGCTGGCATGAACCCACTACATTGTCGAACTTTTTGTGAATATATATTTCGAATAGTGATCTCGACTCGGTCATATGTTAAAATCAAATGATCAAAGCTTTCAAACATTACTATTGAATGGGCTTCATCAATGGTTTGAATAAAATTGGGTTTTTTGCCAATTTGCTCTTCCATTTACAGGAACTCTTAATTTCAAAATAGACTATACGCATATACTACTTAATGATCACTAGGAATCCATCTGGCCACAAGCGTTGAAATTCGATCACCTATGGTATTTGTTTTCAGAAACGGTTATATCATGCCATTCAGAAGACTTAATTTAAAAGATATTTCAAATCATTTCTTATAGATATTGAAGCAGAATATCGCGATATTTCGTTCAATATAGATATTAGTATGACCAGATTTGGATTGTTTTTGAAACGATTTATGGAGATTAAAGACGAAATTTGCGAATTCATCAATTAAAAAGGTCAATATATCTCATATTTTCCTATTAAGACTGGTTGATAGATGTATTTTTAACAGAAATGACAGATAATAAAATACATTNATAATATAATTTGACCAAAAAACTTTCTACGCTAAAAATGTGGCTAGCTACCACAAATATTTAACCTTTAATCGAATGAATTCAGAGACACACTTGTTAATTACATTTACATTAAATTATATAAAAACAACTTATTTGGTTATAGTATTAGTTAAGAGTTTTATTGATTATGTTGCGCGATTGTTAGCGGCACGCGAAGAAATGCATTAAAACATGACGGCCAATGTGATAAATTTAGGAGCACCTCAGGTCTAATGGGTAAATACATTTTGCGCCTGAACCCATACATAATACAACCTTATGTATTTTGTGGACAATATTTATACATCAGATATATGGTAATGAAACTTTTCAGTCTGTTTTTTGACTTTAAACATGGACATGTTTGAAAAAACCTGCTTTTAAAACATGAAAATCATGGTAAAATTTTGTTCAAACGCTTAAATGTTCCGCATCGATTCAACCAAGCTGTATGGCTTGATGGATAGTTACATGCTGATAATTTCGTCTTATATCAAATGAATGTTCTGGTCTTTGATGGAGAAAACAAAGGGTGTGTGATTATCCTTTTTTTAAATACCGGAGCAATGAAAACACTGATGGATATGAAAATTTAGTTTTTAGAGTTACAAATCTGCTTTTTATATATTAAAATATAGTCTAAATTTTAAAAGATATAAATAATATTTTGTAATTAATTTCGAAAATTTTTGGCACTACATTTCATTTATATATCAAACCTGCTTTTATCTATAAACTAAAGTATAATAATCATGACCCTTCATCTGAGCAAACGCAGTTTTTTTGCAGTGAATTTAATATGAATTAAAAATATTCCAAATGAGTTTGAGGTATATTATCATTGATTTTGTGTATCTCTGTTGATAATTAAAAACGTGTTTATTTTATAATTAATTAAAAAACAGGCTGACGGATTAGAGAGACGATTCGGTACGATTGATATTTTATTATCATCATAAAAAAAGATTGATAGGCCGGTCTATTACAAATTAACGTTAAAATATTTCGTCTAATAAATGGTTCGCCATTATAATCAAAAGCTTGTCAAAAGAACCCAAAAATTAACACATACCCAAATATTAAACAAAAATGTGAATAAGCCGTTGATTGGTTTAACAAGATAGATAACAATATTATGGATGATGGTGACTGTTAAATTATGTGAGGTTAGAAAAAAGAAAAAGATTCATCAACCATCGAAAATTTCATGGATAACGATGAATGTACGATTGCCTAAAATGATTCTTATTTAACCGAAAGGTCTCTTTACAAATTATATTGATTTGACATCATCATAAGAAAAGTGAAGGCTTGCATCTAATCTTAATAACATACAATAATAGGTTATGACATCACAATATTGCAACATTGGCTATCACTAAATTGATATGGATCTGCTATTTATTTCTTCTTTTTTATATACTGATGACTTAAAATAAAATAAAACCATATAAGAGCATATATTATCAATCACAGACTCTGTCGTCATATCCCGCATTAATCGGTTACAGTTTATTGAACCAAAAATATTCAAGAGGTAATAATAAATTTTAGGTATATCAACATATATTTCATTCTTAAATTATTGGTTTATTTGAATTTTTTCTAAAACTTTTGTAGTGCAATTTAACATCAGCTAATTTATTCCGACACTCATCGGAGTATGTTGGATGATTCCAATTTACTGAGTGAGAAAATAATTTTTTGCTGAAAAAGACAGAATTTATCGTCCGAAACAATGTCTGGTCCACAATACTTTT
>JWZT01000253.1:0-18984 GCA_000827895.1 Thelohanellus kitauei
GATTACTTAAGCCAATTTTGTTAAACCTGATATGAGTTTTATTTTTTTATTTCTCAACTATTTTTCAAAACAACGAAATTGAACCGAAAACTCTGTATGGTTGTTTTTATTATTTAATATAATTTATAAAAGAGTAATAAATTTATCGATTTTTGATGAGATTAATCAAAATTATAGGGATAAGGGTACATGATGTTTAGAAAATATGACGTTCAAACTTTCATTCATGCTAATATGTTCGTGATGTCATAGACGATATTCATTCAATTACTACTCCAATTACATTATATTTTTAAAGAATTCTTGGGCATTAACTCACAAATGAAGTGATATTTTTTTATGAATTAACAATAATATGCCATTCGTTTGAAAAAAATTGATTACAATAAATTTGTTGTGATTGTAAAGGCGTGAATATTTGTGGCATTTTTCGTATGGTAACCTAGTTTAATGCCGGGTGCTAAATTTCATAGCTTTGAGAAACAAAAAATGGCTGGATGTCACGTGAATATATTTGGATTCCTTCTGAAAAACATACGAGTTGCAGCAAGGTTCATACATGGATGATGGAGACACTGGATTTATGCAGCAATTGTCTGAAGATTTTTTGTCAAAATAACCTTTGAACAGCAGGAAACGTTCGATTGATTTTGAACTTACTTAAAGAAATCATTTTCCTCATGATGCCATTTAGAGTTCACTTCATGTAATTAATTATTTTTTTGTCTGATGGCTTGATTTATAAATCATACGATACCTTTAAAACTTATATAAAATACTAAATGTTCTCATAGGGTATTTCGTAACATTCTGATTAAAATTTTAAACAAATTTCCTTGACTTTTCTCTTTATAATCAAGGTCTAAATAATTCTGCTGTCGCTTCATTAAGGCAGGAAAACTCAAATACCAACAATTACCAAATTGAGACTTTGTAATACGCATCTATTGAATTAAACTTGTAACAATAGACAATAATTGATGTTTTTTCATCTGTATTTGAATATTAAAACTCCCACAAGTAAATTTCTGGACGCTCTTGTTGTGACCGTGTGTTGCACGGCAGTCCATTTTAGACCATGCTTTCCACGGTCATATTCAGGTTAGGAATCCTTCTACGAATTGGTAGTTTAAGATAGTGAAAGCCTCTCACAAGCTAAACATTTAATCCAAGATCCTCTGTTCGTTAGGGCTGTTTACTGCAAAGTAGTTTTCTTGATGCGACAAAAAGACACAATGTCTGATAAATTAAAGTGTTTAATTTTAAAATGATTAAAATTACACCATTTGTAATTCAATTTCGCCATAATCTGGTCGTTGCAAGATAGCGAAATTTCAACTTCTCCACGAATATATAAATTAATTTAACTATGAAAATATTTAATTTTAATGTTTTTATTGATTTCATACGATTGAAGGAAACTTGAAGTTAAATTTATACCACCGTATTCACCCACAATTCAATCCTATTTGGTTACTGCTTTCGAAATGGTAGCAAGTTATCAACACGGCACCTGCTGCATCAGACTAGGCCGATTTATTGACAAATATAAACATTGATTCAAGCCGTATTACGGATAAAAACCTTCAAGGATGAGTATAGGGGGCTCTCGGACATTCATCAACGTCGCTTCAAAAACTTCAATTTTAAGTATATTTTTCTTAAAATTACATATGTTCGAGTTTTAATCAATTTACAGTTTACTAGAAAAGTTTAAATTTTGCTATTTTGCAACTACCAGATTATGGCAAAATTGAATTTCCTCATTAGCAAAATTGAATTACAACTTGTATGATTTGTTTATATTGATTTTATTATAATTCGTTTTTGTTGATAGCTATATGAACAATTAACAGGGTTTCCATCCAATATAGCATCAAATTTTATTTCATTTCGTGCAGATCCCCAATTAAATCTCTCATCGACAAAATTCCTTGTTGAGATATTTAATGAAAAATCGAAATGATAATAAGATTTTTGAATTTAAACCAATAGTCTTGCTGTTATTTATTTACGCAGACGTTTGTGCTGCTCTTCGCGCGGTTGAAATATCCCACCCGATCAGGAACGTAATGGATGTAATGGATGTAGAAGTCGACTTTATTGCTTGCGTTAGTCCATCAGAATTTATCTTCTCATATCCCACTGCACCGAAACTATACTTTTTTCGATAAAACTTATGTCTTAAAAAATGAAATATGACAAATTCTTATGTTGGAATTCCCTCATGACAATAACTTTGTAATAAGTATTTTTCGTCGCCAATATAACTTGATACAACTATTAGAATAAGTTGTTGGAAACCTCGTAATTTATACTGAAAGTCATATTCCTCGTTTTAATCATAAATTAAATTTTAAAACATTGAATTTTATTGACAAGAAATACGAGGATTTGCGCGAAATGAAATGCAATCTGCACGACAATGGATGAAAACCTTGTATTAATCGTGAAATAAAACTCAGGAAATCGCAGAAATCGCTGATATTTATAATTTGATCATGGGAGAAGCATTTTATAACAATTATCCTAATGCTGCTAATGCTAATCCTAAGGCGGATGCTAATAACAACTATGCTTCTGTCATTTACATTGGTTCCTCAAGTGATTGGTTTGGCTTGAGTGTATGTGATTCAGGCATCAATTAAATTGGTTCTGACATGAATTTTCCATCTTTTAACAGTGATGATAGTGGTTTGGTACATGTTGACATTACTCAGTCAAATGGTGTTGCTCCTGCTAATGTCGATGATTATCGAGGAGTAGTCGACAACAGCCTGGAAGTTCCACATCTCTCGGTAATATATACAACTTATTATGATAAGATTTTTATATTTTGCTTTTCGACAAATAAATTTTCAATTATGTAAAGTATATAATTAAGAATTCTAACGTATGTGCTCCAAGTTTTGAACTCTTTTCCGTGTCTTTTAAAAGCACCATAAAAAATAATAAAGAGAGAACATTTTAAAATCTTCATTTTACCTTCACTAGATTTTATTTTTTCTATAAAATTTATCAATAAAATAAAAGGGATTTTAAAATACACCACAAAATTTTATTTTAAGGTGATAAGCCATTGACAAAAATAAGCCGGTCTTAAGTGAGTTTCATTTTGATATTTGGAAAAAACGAGTAAACAATTGACGTTATTTTCCATTTTAATGTTGAAAATGAAAATTTTAATCTCTGATGAAAATTCGATAAATAATTTTGATTTGAGTATTTGAGTCAATTTTATTTCGATTAATGTTTCGACAAAATGTTCTATTTGCAAATGATAAAACAATATTTCAATAGTTTTTTTTCAAATTAAAGACTTAGATGCTATTATTTACGGTAAAATCGATAGGATTTATCTAAAAATTTTTTATATTTTTCTTGGAGCTATCTTGTCACCTAGATAGTTGGTGATTCTCATATTGATAAAAACTTTAATTACGTGTCTTAACAAGGAAAAAGTATTTTCCAAGTTATTTCTAGATCACATTCGTTTGGTTTGATAAAGTAACGGCTTTTTTCGGTTATGAATGGCCATTAAGGAGAGTTAAGTTGGTTGATTCAAACAATTATTTATTACTAAATATATAAAAATGTTTTTGGTTCAACTTATTACACCTTGCTAAAGGTTTTGAGTTTTATATATTTTTCTAAAACTGATGTTTCGACCATGATTTATTGACCGACTATCTATACATTCTGTTTCAGTGATGATTCGTATCATTTTTCCTAATTTTCGTGGGCATAATATATTTTGTTCATCCAAGTTTTACTTGATGTATTGAGACGACAAAATGTTAACTTACCATCCAATTCTCTACGAAGCAAATTTATTGTAATATTTTAGTATCAAACTTTGTAAGTTTTTTAATCGTACCATGTTTGAATATATAATGAATTCTGATAACGGTTTATAGCTTAAAATACATTTATAATTAACAATAACTGATTTTTGTAATATAGTGTATTAAAAAAATTTTAAATCTTAGGCAGGGCATGCAATGTATCGACGTTCGATGTCTTTAATCAGTCCTACTTCATCTCAGGTATCCGAAGATATATTTCAAAAAAAATAATATTTATTATACACTATTTCCCGTTCAAGATGTCCAACCTTTCGGTGATGACATTCAAATGTTCTGTTTGTGCTTCTATTCTACAAATTAAATGATAACTTTTATATGCATCCGCTGTTAGGCTAAATCCAATCTTAGTAAATAACTGCGCATCTTTGATTCGTTAATGCAACTTCATATTCTCAAGATCCTAAAGGATAGAATCGTTTTTTTTTTAATTTACTTTTTAAATACAAAAATAATCAGAGCTTTTGACTGTCATCATTGGAAAGTCGGATATCTTTAAGGGAAATGGTGTAAATTACGCAAAACTAAGTTACAAAGTTGGTAATAATACAGTGCTGTTATACATAATGCTTAAAGTTGATCATAACTAATGACAATACAATAGAACAAAATAACGGTCGTATGGTGCCAAAAAATAGATTCAAAACAATGACAAACTTTCTCGACTGATGAAAGAAATGCTTGTTGACGTTACCCTCTTAAATAAACTTTTATACTCAATGATGGTCCCGCCGTTACCATGATAGTAAACATAACATAGAGGATGAATTATCACTAAGTTACCAACATCTTTTCACAGGGGTCGCTCATCTGCAAACAATAATTTATTCATCTCACTTTCTATTGTCGACCAAATGAAATTTATGGCGAAACGAATTTTTGATAGAATAACTAGCTCCATGCTTTGTTAAAATATAAATGAATTTAAATGATCCAGGGAGCCTTGAAATGGGCAATTCTGATCAGTGCAAATACGAAACCCACAAGAAGTGCTAGATGAAATACTAGCGATTCTAATGAGTAGAATTCTTACTGCCGTTATATTTCTTGGTGGTCAAGTTATTCAACTCGATCAAACAGTACGCAATCGAGCAATCTCAACATCATTAAAATATACATAAGCTTGCGACGATAAACACCTCCACCCCGTGCTGGCTGCGCTCATGATCGCTAATTAGTTTCTACGATACCAAATAAGCATTACCACTTTATTTCCATATTCTGTCATAAACGGAGGGTCATTGATATAAACGAACATGAAACCGGCTTGTAGCAAAGCCAGGAGAATCTTCATAAAAACTTAATATACCATGAGAATCGCTCCCCAAAATTTTCTCTTGTGGATGATTTTAATTTGATTCCCCCATCTTGAGTATATGAAATATAGATATGCCAAAAATTGAATGAACAGTCCAATCTTTATGTAACTTAGCGGTTTCACGATTTGTATCTGGATAAATTCAGGAACAAACCTCAGCTCCGATTCGAAATTTGACCCAAAAGTTGATTTGTTCAATCGACCCATCATTCCTAAATTAACTCCTTTTTTCACCGTCTGAAATCGTAAAAGTCCTTTCGGGTAGTCTGACCATTCGGCGGAAAATGAACGATAATTGGCGCGAAGGGAAATTTGAACTTTTATAAAAAAACATTACCTTGTTACAAAACTCTGCAGTTAGTTGATTGTCGACAATTTTTGCGAAAAATACGTTTGTAATATGATAGTTGACCGGTTGACGTGAACTATCAGCTATTGTTTGCAAGTTGTTATTCAAAATACTGGCTTAACAAATGTTTCAAACCTGAAAAATGGCGGAATATTATAACCAGACAACTTGAAGTAGACGATGACTGAGTAATTACGTTCTGAACCAGAGGTGAAGTATTCGAATTTCCTTGTATCCAATGTTATAAATGGACTTTTGCCAGCCATCACAACTAATTGATCGTATTTTGACGAATTCTGATCTTATACAACCTCGTTACATCTAATTTGTGGTTTGAATGAACGAAACCTAGTTTCGAAGAAAGACAAAACAGCAGAAACAACGCGACACTCATGATGAAACACTTTTCTCGCGCCCAGATTAAGGGAAATACTTCGGTTTCACAAAATATTCAGGGTTTAGGTTTTCACGTGGTCTCTTAAACTTTTTTAAATGTTACATCGATACAAGTGATTATTTTATATAATAACAAAGATTGCCATAATATTGCCTTCTGTCGGCAGATGAAGAATCGTAAAGTTGAAAAAGATCATTTTATCAACTACGGGTGCATTCATACGCCAAACGTGATGTGTTTGCGCGCGCATTTGAAACAGAGGCGTTCTGCGTTTTGCTTACGTCATGTAGTACTTTAAGTTGTTCATACAACTTTGATTTTAAAATTAAGCAGTCTTTCCATTCTCGTAGATGTATTTGTCTGATTTAATAATCACCTATATGTGTTATTTCATACATTCGTCACTAATATGTATTTAGAGGGCATAATATCCATGTTTTATAATCCAAGCGAGTGCAAATGTTCAACCCAGAAGTGTATTGTGTTATGATTGTTACTTCTTAAAATTATGACATGCAGAACATGAATTAATATTTATCACCGCAGAACGATTGGCTGTATTAGTGTTCCTCAACCTTTTTTCTCTCAGAATCATCTATATGTGCTTGATTGAACACGTGTTCTTTCGCTGGTAGTAAGTGATTTAGTAGTTTTTTTTATCGTAGAGTATTTCTGAATCGGCAATATGAAATGGCTTGAAGGATGACTCATAGGAGAAATGCCCAATTTCGAATAAAAACTAACACCCTGTTCCCTAGTTTTAAGGATAAATCGCAAAGATTATCTGAACCTAAATATTGATCTCTCCGTAATTGTTCCCTCCAGTCATCTCATAAACTGGAGACAACTGGGCCTGTAGAGTATTATTGAACATATGTTAGTAGGACTCATGAGAATGAGTAACATTGCATCTCATGAACAATATAGGACAGGTGTTTCAGAATAGCAGCCATTAGATTACTGAAACTCTGTTATGTTCCCCAGACATTTTACCAGCTTAACCACATGCATAACTTCATGAATTTTATTCTGGGTCAATTTCCAAATCAAACAAGTTCTCAAATTTCCCGGAACCTGGTTTGTGAATCCGTTTATACAGAATCTTTAAAGGGGATAATAAATTCACTGATCTTGATCGGATCAAGAAAATATGGGTTAAAACCTAGAAGTTGGTATTAATTCTTGAAGTATGGAATGGTTTTAGATTTTGATGAATGTTAAATTACAGAATACCTATGAAAGGGGTTTCCACAAATTTTGCCGACATCCTAAATAGCTGCATAACAAATCAATGGTAAAAATCAAACTCATGTATGGTGTTGGGTTTCATCTTATTTAAAGCATAACACTCGGTATATGTTTCAGGTGATTACCGCCTTTTTTGTCTTCTGCGAGAGACTAAAAAATAAATGGGCATATAATTACGCATTTCTACTGACAGGATTGGATAAATTTACTCATTAATGCAAGTCTAGGAAACTTACCGAGAGTAACCATAAGCAATTATATATAGTTCTCGGGATCACGAAAAACTTTCTTAGAAATCTTATTCTTGTAGGCGGAGTGAACTAAATTTAACTACAGGGACTGGCCAATTACAGACTTATGAAGATGAAAATACTTCAGTATTTTTAATTTCTGATTGAACAAATTCGTTTTATCAATTAAAAAGTTAACCACAATCACGAAAACCCATCCAAATGTTTTTCATCTTTTGTTAATCACCTGTGATTACTGGAAAAAGTCTTCCTTTGTGGAATTCATGATATTGAAAATATGGAAAGTAGACATATCCGTGAAAGCCTTTTCGCGCAGACAATTGCGATCAAACTTTCGAGCTCAGTATTTTTGCCAGGAATATTATTCTTATTAATGTAAATTAAACCTTTTTCTAACCGACCTTTTACGTTTAATTTTGTATATTTCACGAAATAATGGTACGTTTTAATGGGCTTGGCTAAAAAAAAACTGCAATGACGATAGTTATTGTGGACTCGGATACTCATCGTTATTCTAAAGGATATTATAGAACATCTAAATGATGTTTGAGGTTTATATTGACTTTTTTTATTGTATATGACGTCAATAATTATATACGAAAAAAAGAATGATAAATATTGCCATGATACTCCACAATATCGTGGATAATAATTATGAATATTTTGGCTCAATAAATGTAATCATAGTGACTAATTTTGAATCCAAAACTCGATTACCTTATCTCAATCATAACGAGTATTTAGAATTGTATAAAAATGGATAAATTATATTTATTTGAGAATTTAAATTTGGTTTAAATTAATTTTGAGAAAAATAACAGTACATTACTTAGTTTCGAACTTCATATGATAAACCCGAAAACCGTTTAGAGGCTTGAAAGCAGATGAATAGGGATGAAATTTGGATTTTTTTAATCACATTTACTAATAAATAATGTTTAAAAATTCATCAACTATTATTTTTGCCTAACTCGACAACTTAACGGATGAGTGTAATCAAACACAGAAATAGGTAATAAGTAATATATCAAGCATAAAAATTGTAACAGAAACAAATATAGTGTTTTAAATATAAAATTAGGCTTGATATATCTGATTGTAGTTCTCATATGAATTTTTGAATTTCAACATTTCCGATATCTAAAAATTAATAACGTAAAAAAACTATTCATTTGATATTTTCTTACTAAGAAAAATGTGTACCCAGAAGATATTTCATCTGATTTTTCACAATTAATTGGAAATAAACATTTTTTTACTATAAATTTTTGGATGCCAAGTTTAGCCAATTTCATGGAATAATATAATATTTTTAATCGCTCATCAATTATGAATAACCTTATCATATGTGAATACTAAAAAAATATAGAAATATTTCTCATTTTATAAAAAGAAGAGAACGGAACTACCGTAGGGCAACGGCTTGTGTGCAACGGTCACTCAATAATAAAACTGTTCTGTAGTGTTTTATCTCCAGGTTAATGAGGCCGAGTCATCCTAATCATCCATAACATTATGTGAAACCATTAATTAGAATCAGATACCATCAAAGAAATTCATTTTCCCATATACAGGGTTTTAGTTAATATCATGATCCGCGACATTCAAAATCGCGATTTTTTTAAATTCTTGGTAGTTATGTTTTCAATTCATACTAAAAAGGAGGTATCAAAATGTAAGAAAATATAAAGTATAGTTGTTTATATAAGAGCGAAAATAGTAAGCGAAGTTTCAAAAAGCTCTTGATATTCTTGAATTTTCACTTTGGTACTGTTTTAAAAAATACACCTCTAATCGCATTGAAGCAGCTCCTCATGAATGGAAATGATATACCAGGCTTACTAGGGAAGTAGAATAGAAGAATAATTGTCGATAATTGCACAGAATTTCCCAGTGCGCTGCGGGTCCCTTTATGGGGTGAATGCCTATACATTTTCTTTCTTTCTCAGAAGATTGGTGGAAGTGTTGGAAGAATGAGAAGTTATAATAGTGGTTGACAATGTTAGATTTCACCAGAAGGAGGTAAATAATCTTGAGAATGACCCTTATGAAGTCAAATTTATTTCGCAGATATTTTCCATTATGATATCCATGCCCAGAAGCATTTAACATGCTCAAAAATAGACTAACGAAAGATGAAATGTCACTAGAACAAGTGATTTGATTATAAGGTTGATGGATTCGTTTCAATAAACCACCCCCTCCCTGAATTAGATTTGAAATTTTCTTGCTCACACAAAGCGTTTCTCAAATAAATGTTTAAACTTCGAAGACGTACCCAGAGATTGATTAGTTTACTCATAAATTATACATTTTTTCAGTAAATTTTATCACGACTTTGAATTTGGCAGATCGCGGCATTAAATGAAAAACCCCGTATTTGAGCGCTGAAACTAATTCCAATATTTAGCAACATTCTTCTCATAATAAAGAAACTTTGGCATCTATTTGAGTATTGGTCGCTATATGTTATTTTGGTGTCTGAGAGAGGGAGAATATACATAAACCACAACACCTGCCTTACAGGATAGTACGAGATTTTTTTTTAGCTAATTTGGTGGTTAGCTTGTTTATAAGTCGAAATGTTAACTTGATGATTTGATGGCGTATTTCTCATCTATATCATACACCTATATTGAGTTAGAATCCTCTTCTATATCTGTCGTCGTTTCGAGTTGATTATTTAACGCATCTCCGGCTAAAGTTCAATCCTTATTTACCAGTAAACGTATTCTCTCTCAGAACCGTACTGGATTATGAATCTAAAAATTTGGACGAATAGAAATTGCCAGGGAGTCCAAATTTGTAAATTTTTGACTTTTTTTTTACGGTGGTCGAATGAACGATTGTTTTAAAATAGGAAATACATTCGACTGTCAAGTTCACAACACATGCATATCATCGCAGAAAATATTCTGTGCTAAATAGACCGAGGGCAGGATGAGAGACGATGTCAAGTATCGCCACTATTTTATCAAACCTCGAACGTTCCCTTGGAGATTAATTACGTTCTTATGAAGTAATACATGATTATGTCGTGCCTGAAATTCAAGAGATCTAATAAATGATTTTCATATATTTTAAATTTTTATCTCTGGAATTATGGTCTATCGCATGAGCTGTATTATGACCCTTTCTTCCCACACCTGGAAAATTTACTTAGCTCGTTATATACAGTCTAATCTCGTTACTGTGCCACTCTCGCTATTGTACCATTTTTGCTGTCCCGAGAAATTCAACACGAAATAAGTTTATTATGCCATCCCCTACTCTTGCTACTTGTCCACTATTATGTGACTATTAAAAGGCGCGAGTGTTGAAAAGTCGACATTTCAGCGCAATTCTCGATTATTACACACGTTCTAAAGGCGAAGTGACGAACTACAGCCCAGTTGATCTTCTTCCCACCCAACACGCCAACCAATGGATCAAGGAATCATAGAGAACCTCAAGCGACACTTCAAGAAGCTCTTACTATGACGTAGGCTTGAGACCACGGATGAGGGGAATGAGTTCAATCTCACGTTGCTTGAAGCTCTACGCATCGCTCGGCGTGCTTAGGGGCAGGTCGGCAACTCCACGACCAGGAACTTTTTCGTGAAGACTAATTTAACTAAAGAGGATATCCAAACTGGGGTAAAAGATGCGGAGCTGATCGAGATCTGGGAAACCCTGCTTGAAGAGGAAAAGAATCATGCAAACGGGGAGATCAAGCTGTTTGACCTTCGTGAAGCCGACGAACGCCTCGCAACTGGCGGGTCTTTCACACGGGAGGAAATTGCAGAGGAGATGCTGTGCAACGAGGAGCAGGTGGAAGGTGAAGATGACAATTTAACTGTCGAGGAGGAAGTCGTTTCGTTTGGCTACACCTGGGCGCGTTTAAAGCAGTATGTGGAAGTTCATGTAACAGAGAAGATGGAAGCCCAGTGTGGGGCAAGTGTGCGACCGACTAGACAACGAGATGCACGTGATCCGCCAAAAGAAGATGCGCCAGCTGATTATTCCTTAGATATTTGGACTGGCAAGTAACTTGAGAAAATAAAGCTGTTTTTACAAACCCTTGCTACTATGCCCCTTTTTCTCGGTCCCGATAGGTAGCATAGTAACGAAATTTGACTGTATCTTCATCATTGTGAGAAATGGTTGATTTAGTTTTAGGGCGAGAGCGCATGTGGGTTAAAATTATTGTTTTCTTTTCGAAACTTCGAATTTAGGGTCATGAATTATCAAATTTTACAATTCAATTTAAATTTTACCTGCTCTGGTGATTCATTCCTTTTGATTAATTTTTGGAATTGGCTTTGAAGAATAAAGGTGATAAACTTAACAAACTTGTTTCGTTCTAATTAAGGGATATTTCCTTCATTTATCAGAGAGAAAACAATTATCCAAAAACCTACTTTTTATTTTGTTCGTATTATTGTCACAATGAATTAATTAGGAACCCAAATGGGATTTTAGGCTCACGTAAATCACATTTGATATTTATATCTCAAATTCAGCTTTAAACAATCTGTAAGTTGTAAACCTAGCAGATATTATCCTCAAACACCATCTAATCGGGAATCGACAACTTCAAGTCATACAATGATCATATAAATACATTTTTTGTAAGTATAAGTGAGATCCTGAAACCTCAAATTTCCCTAATTATCACTGACCTCGGGAATTGTGGCAAACAAAGTATTTGAAAATTCCAGTCTGACTGATTAAGTCACTTACCTACTATGTGACAATGTCTACAGGCATTTACTTCAACAACAGAACTGATCTAAGTTACCGCGAACTCGGTTTCTCGATGTTAATTGACAAAAATTATTCCATTAATAATTTTGAAAGCGTTTCTACCTTTGTATATAATCTGTTTTTCCCTGTTTGAATTAAATTCTTACGATTGCCGTTTCCTTTTCATGGCTCTTATTTCTTATGGACGGGTGACAAGAATAGTACGTTTTATAACTGATTCTATTGATAAAACAGAGATTGAATTATAACTTCACATTTCAAAAATGTAATTTGGGTGTTTATAGAACAATTTTACAAGTGTTTTTAAAAGGTGCTAGGAGAGTATATAACCTTTACTCGGTTGAATTCTATGCATTTCGACTACCTTTAGACCGCAAACGTCCTTTTTATCTGGAATAACCCATCACTCAGATTCAAGCAACGAGGAGACCCTATTTTAATAACTCTTTATATTGCCTATAAATCTCGTTTTCTTTTGCAATAAAAACGATTTAATGTTGAAATTATAGTTGCATATTTAAATGCACATATCTAAGATTTTTTTGATGACGAATGTGAACCTACAAAAAATCGAACTCAGGAGAGAAACTTAGAAAGATGATGGAAACCCCAATAGTTGTATTTTGAGTGATAATCAACGCTATTTTTAGAAGGCTTATAGAAGTTCTTGAAATCTGATCACAGGGTTTTTACATATTGATTGCACATCTTAATGATAATTACGGCTTTACTCATATATTCATAATTGTTCGTAGTATTATGGTATACACAATTTTCCGTCCGAAATGGCCGAGTTTACGCTGATGACATTCAAAGGCTCCGATATTGGATTTATTATAAAAATTAAATTTTAGAAAGAATCTTTGTTGTTAGGAAAACTCTAATCTCAGTAAACGGCAACACATATTCCACTCTTGAATCTGAATGAATATTCTTACAACCCTAAAAGGTAGAATCGTTATAAATATCAATTTACTTATAAATACCACGTCGGAACCTTTGAAATATCATCATCGGAAAGTCGGCCATTTGGGATGTAAAATGATGTGTCTGGAGGATATTTGGATGATTTATGTAGCATAATGACCATAATTATTTATTGGAAAGATGAATAGAAAATATCTAAATACCTCAATACTACGAACAACAGTAAATGTTTTGAGTAAAACCATAATTATCAATAAGATTTACCATCAATATTAAATAACCCAGTAGAATACGAAGGGGTTGATGATATCCACGAATACCTAGACTCGGGTGTTCTTCCTTTAGATTACGTCTGCCATATTCAAAACAAGTTCATAGCATTTTAGATTTTTAAAACATGCATATTTAGTATAATTATCTTATTTTAAGCCCGGTGCACTTGTTAGCTACTCATCGAAAAGTAAAATTGAGAATTAAATGAAAAAAAGACACCCTCAAAAAGGACTTGTGGATTATTCATATAAAATATCGGAACCCAAATTATTACCAGATCACAAGAAAACATTTAGACGGAGCTTTGTTAGAAATCAATTTGATTTTAGATATTTTCGAATTCAATAAATATCACTCAAGTTAGATGCCACATTAAACGAGTCACTATCGAAAGTGAATAATTCAAAAGGTGTTTTTAAGTGATTTGAAGCCAATAATATGAGCTAAGCAAGCGAGTATATCACAATTCAGATATTGTGATTCAATACTAGGCCCAAGCAAGGCTGAAAACATGAAGCCTGGTTAGATTTGGTTTTCGAGGTTATCACATCCTTCTTTACACCATAAAATGAATGAAAACAAAATTGACGAGAGTGCGGAGTTTTAGCCTCTGATAGTATGACCACCCATGTAGAACAATGTTTATCAAACCGTCAAGCAATAAATACGCAGGTATACAGTGAAGAAATTTCCGAAAGAAAAATGAAGAATTTTAGAATGTTTATCGCTAGAGGAAGCGTGTTAAAAAATCATACGTGTCGCGAGCGGAAAAAGCTTCACTTTGACTGTTGTAGTATGAATGAGACGTAAAACAAAATTATTTTCGATTACACTGAATGACAATTGGGAGAATCGCGAAATGAATTTACAATACCCACCTAAGGTGTTACACAGATCTACACCTGCGTCGATGGAGCACATCCATGTTCTGAAAATTCCGATATTTATTTGGCAATTTAAGAAATTGTATTGAAAATCGCATTTTTCGTGATATTGGAACTAAGTATGCGCAATGGGACTTTAGGTTGAGCTCGTATTTTCAGGTTCTATTAAAGCTTACTCCTAACAGAGGCGCGATAATATTTCTTTAATCGCTCGGCATAATCCTTCTAATTGTAACACATTATCGGATATAGCCTGGGTATAAGAAACATCAGCAATTAACCAATCAGAATAAAAGTGAGGGTATCTCATTTGCAGTCAGAAAAGAAACTTCTATGATTGGAATATTGTAGATAATCACTATCAAATAAATTAGGATAAATTCGAAAACAAGGACAATTATGGAATGACCTAATATCCGAAAATATTAAAAGGTTGATATGAAAACGGATTACTCGGCTTTTAAGAAATCAAATTTTGCTAAATGATGTCACCATAGATTTTAAATCGAGATTAAAATTGTTTGGGTAGTCGTAAACACGTGTCACGTGATGAGGAAGAAGAGAATCCTTTAATGAAGTCAATTTCTTTGCACCAACACCAGCTTTGATAATTATTAGCCGAAAAAAACAGACTAATTCTCAGATTGATCACAACAATCGCTCCTCAAACTCACAAACTTGAAAGTAATATGAAAAGATTTTAGGAAAGAAGGGCATGATTTATTCAGGCAAAATTTAGTCTGGAGCTTACAAATCTGCAAGTTTCGTTGATCACCAAATAGTCGTCTAGAAACGTATTAAGACAAAACCCGCAATCTCTAGGTTATCTTTACTGGACATCAACCGCTATTGAAAAATCGGACATGGGCATACATTTCCATATCGTTAACGTCTGTATTATTAATGTTGCGTAAATACCCACAAATAGTCCTAAACGTGGTTTTAACGATTATTATATTCCCTGTAAATAAATTAACAGTAATTAGTTGATACATTCTATTAGTCGAGATTATTTAGAATAGAAACAGTGTCTGAAAGACCAGGTGTCTGATTCGCACTATAAGATCCCCGAAGAAACGAGTCGTTTAATTTCGGTTGATTTTATATGCCTCAAATAGACAAATATAACAATTATTCAGTCCCTTGATTGTTGTAAATAAAAGGTTGTGCATAGATAGCCGTCGATCTTGAAACTCCCTATTAGGAGAAATATGAAATTTGGTAAATCCACACGTATATTATTTAGGATTATCAGTTTCATTTTTTTTTCTAAAAAAATCCGAAATTATTAGGGCTCAAAAGGAGACGAGCAGTCTCCTCTAATAGATTAATGTTACCAGAAGAGAATATATCTTAAGTTTGATACGAGTCTGATAATCTCCAGTTTCGTGTTTTAATACTGTTTGACACGTTGTTGTTGTTAATTGCTACTTAATAGTAATAATAAGGGAACACCCTAAATGGAGCAGAATAATTACGGCGATAATAATAAAATTGAAGAATTTATGGCCGATAATTTTCTTAACATACCCGATCAAAATTCAACGCAGGATCCTACCAAGAAACGCTTCAGCAAGCCTAACTTTCGTCTCAAATTTGGACTCTTCAAAACCAGATCTACGGAATTACTAACTACAGTCCGTTCACCACAAAGTTATCATATACTCAAATTTAGAAATTGTCAACCACTGGGAAGAATTCTTGAAAGTTTTTCTGTCCCCCTCATTCGAGGAAATGAACCAATCGATCCTTCAGTAGAATTTGTCATTAAATCAGGTTCATAGAGGCCATAAAGACTTCGAAAAACATCGAGTCAGATAAACTGGGAATAATATATCAAGAATTCTTTGAAGTAAGACGTGTCTTACAAGTCCTGCATTGCTCAAATGTCTCAAAGCTCTCAATTAACAAAAGTGGTGGGAGATATCAGAATCCTAACACTTTGTTTGGAGAGATTGCTTTTCCACAAGCTGTACGACACGTCTCGATTTTTTAATTTAGTTTAATATTTAAAACAAGGGACGAGCGCAAAAATTTGCACTTTAGACTGAAGTTGTACCAGCTTGATTGGGTTACCGAGCAACACCTACAGGTCCCCATCAAAATTATGTCTTCCCCCGCCAACGTTTTGAAGTTCTGTGCAGCCCAAGAGACTTTGAGAGAAATATCCACCAAAACATGTCCATCTTCGAAATTGAGGACTCTCAGTAGGTGCTGCCGTCAGTTATTCTGTATACTTCTCTAAACATTAGCATTACTGAACGAAACGGAGTTGGGGCGTCCATGTTCAGCCGATGATTTTTTGCCCCTTCTGATATATCTGATCATCAAGACAGTTCCCCAAGATCTTCATTCCACGTTGGCTTTTATAAACTCTTTTGGAAGGCTTATTTACACAGAGACAGGAGAATGGGCTTATTATCTGACTAACGTGAACTGCGCCGTTGAGTTCATCGACAAATGCCAATCGAAATCGTTTACCCTCTCGGATGATGAATATTTTAGGTAAATTCGTTTATTAGAAGCAACATTGAAAAATCAACTTCTAAAGTGGAAAAAATGATGGATGTATAATGTC
Organism: Thelohanellus kitauei; assembly: GCA_000827895.1. Classification (NCBI taxonomy): domain Eukaryota; kingdom Metazoa; phylum Cnidaria; class Myxozoa; order Bivalvulida; family Myxobolidae; genus Thelohanellus; species Thelohanellus kitauei. Next base: position 16,835 of record JWZT01000253.1, read on the forward strand.
GATCAAATTTAGGAAATTCGCCCAAGCCTCGAGCAATTAAAAATTACACTTAAAACGAATTGGGAGAGTTATGCACGTCTCAAAAACATGATTCACACCAAAAAAGAGTTGAAATTTTAGGATATAGATATTCAATACATTTTTGTTGTATTTTTATTATCCATTTCCTTCAGAAAAAATGATTTTTTACATGTAAAATCGATCGTTTTCACCAGAAATACATCTAATTTACCTACGATCCATATAATTATTTGATTTAAAGCCGACAACGGCGATTGAGTAGCTAGCAATTACCCGATTTTAAACCAATAATAGTATTCGTGACAACCAATATCGAAATTTTTTTTAAATAAGTTTGTGAAAATAAAAAAAGAACTGTATCGACGAAAATGAAAAAGTTTAATGTTCAGTGTGCATGTCCAACGTGAAAAACAGTTATCAGTTTTTTCGAATATGTGCCTTAACGTACAAGACATTCCGAGAGACTAAATTTATGCCTATCTGAAAATACAAATCCGTATATTAATTTAACTGTTTTTTGTTACTTCTTTTGATTTTCTGTAAAATTACTTGTTATATTGCCCATTATTCATTGACACAACCCGCTTCTTTTGATCAAAAACCAGATAATCGAGGCTATTTTTCATGTTTTACATGCATGCTGAACATTAAACTTTTTCATTTTCGTCGATACAGTTCTTTTTTTATTTTCACAAACTTATTTAAAAAAAAATGCCGTTATTGGTCGTAAAACCCGGTACTTTCAAACCAGCGTGCTGAAAATTCCATGATCGGCCTCAGAAATGTTTCCACTTATTCGGGAAATTTTCCTTTTCTCAAAAATTGCCATCTATAAAACTATGGGCTCATTATCAACATTAAAAATATACTAATATCCCTCCTTTGTTCATTTTCTGAGTCAAAAAGCTATTAGAGGGGCCACAGACGTTTTGGGGTTGTATAAAATTTCACGTCAACGAATTATTGGCATAAAATTGAATATGGGTAAATTTCAAGTGCCCCTGGCATATGCAGCGATTGATTTTGGGTTATATACCTGGTGAAAAAATTGGTTTATATTGCGTCATTGCTTCAAGGCTTAGCATGGGGAGGGACGAGATATTATTATAATGCAGGGATCTGAGTGAGCATAATTGGTAAAGGACAAATGGAAAACTAGAATCTGTGATTAAATAGTCCTGTCATAACAAATGTTCAATTGCACACCTAAGTTTTTGCTATTTTGGTGCCCTCGTATTTTGACATTTCGGGAGAACGTATCTGCGTTTGATTTATGTTGAGTAAGGCAACAGGATTTCCAGGCAATTTTGGTGTGTGTCGAAAATGATTAATTTCATAACATCAATGTTGCTTGATCCTCCCCAAAATCATAATTAACCAACCATAACATTTTTGGAAGGTTTCGTTTCCAACTATTTGTTGTAATTTTATTGTGTTGTACATGTCCAGATGAATGTGTATACTCTCTTTGTCTTTGAAGTTCTTCAAACCAAAAGTATTCAAAAAAATGAGAAAATTCAAAAGATGTAGCCTGTCAGACTGTATCAACTTTAGACTCTTTTAATTTCATTAATCCATGCGATAAAATAATCTGGTGAGAATGCCACTACTTGCCTTTGTCAAACAAAAATTTCACATACTTTCAAAAAATTAAAGAACAGAAAAATGCTGAATAATCTTGTCAGAGATGTACTTGAGTCACATAGGATATTTGGTTTTTATCACACTTAACTGTTTTGAACTTGAGTGAAGATCAGGTTGTTAGAAATTTACAATGATTCATGTTTCTTCATGATTTTAACTTACAAATGAAAGATCTTGAGGATATTAAGAAATTTGTGTACCTTGAATCTATTTCAAAACAATTTAGATTCCATGTCTTTATTTCGCAAAACAACGAATTCGCAAGACATTTAGTTCGCAAGACATCTATTTCGCAAGGCATCCATTTCGCCACAGCTTTATTTCCCAACCCCTTTTTTTCGTTTGTTTTAACATGAACAACCAAATTTTGACTTAGTTAATTTTAAATTAGATTTTTTATACCGGGATTTGCATATATAAATAGATATCCAAACGTATATATTGCGCATCTCAAAATTCAAGGTTATTCATTACGATATTATGGG
>JWZT01000263.1:7714-56937 GCA_000827895.1 Thelohanellus kitauei
ACAGCCGCGCGCGTCAGGCGCACACAAGCGCCCTCGTGGGGGCCACATACCCCGTTGGGTCGGGAGGAACAGCCCCCACAGCCTCGGTGAGAAGCACCGAGGCTGGTCTGGTTGTGGTGAACCTACCCTAGACTAGCATGTAGATGTTTAGTTTTTCCCACGGGATGTATGTTTTCAAAATGAAGAAACGATAATCAAGTTGTTCTACGTGAGATAATAGTAATAAACAAGGTTATAAACTCCGGTTAAATCCATATTGAAAGGATAATCCTTATATTAGCGCATCAAAATTTAACACAGAGTGATCGTTGGTTGTTTTCGTTTCAAAAATTTACAAGTAATTACGATTCTCTATGTGAGACTAACATTAAAAATGTATTAAGTGAACGGTGTTTTTAACATGCAAATTAATCACATTGATGTAAAATATCTTTTCAAAACAGTTAATTATGAGTTGATGATAACGATTTAATAATCATGACCCTCTATAGTATATAAATATAAGTCATAAATTTATTGATAAAAAATATCCGAATATACTTAATATTAACCAGAGAACTAGGTTTAGACAGTAGATACATCTTAGAATATCCACAATTGTTTAAAATGTGACAATAAGGCATCATCATTTGTCATTTATCTTCGAATTTAAATAGATCATGCCTCATCATTCAAACACATTTTTATTTGATACCTAAACAGAAGTGTATCATTGTTTAGATACGATCTGATAATTTATAAAAAATTCCATTCGAAATTTTTGACATAACAATTTAAAATAACATATTTTATTCTTCACCGAAGAATTGTTTAGTTTAGAAATATTTACCGATATTAATTCATTGAGTATTAGGTAATTATTAAAACCATATGAAAGGTCAAGGGTTTCGTCATATTCATTTCCCTTTATAAATCTTGAATACACTGCGTAGTTGAAATGTTTATATGAATGGATAGTTAATGTGATATATTTTAAAATTGATACATTTAAATGAAGTTTAACTTATTTGAACAAGAAATACGGGTCATTCAAGAAGCATAAATTAGCCATATACGGTGTTTATACTAAAAATTATATTAATGACTTAGAACGGTATCCGGATTTCGGCGATCATGATCATTTATAATCATATCGATTCATCTTATAAGGATATATACATCTTGCAAAATACAAACATGCAGGATTTGTGATGATTTATATCAATGTTAATGAATACCTGAATAAAAGAGGCCATGATTTTTATGTTTCACATTTCAGCGCCCTTCACACTCAGTTTCATGTAAAATTGTAAAAAGACTAGATTATTCGAATGACAAATACTTAAATTTTCTGAAATGATCGACTGAATTATATTCTTCTGAATTTAAATATTTTTTGCAGCAATCGAATGTCAAAATAATGTAGGCTTATTACTACGTGGACGTTTTACAATACGTGTATTGTATTGACCAAGGGACACCATTTCAATCCTTGTGGTGGGCTATGTTTCGACATTCATTTTTCAGTGTTTGACCTTTCCTATGTAAAACAATGCGTCTTCCCCCTCACCTCTTCTTCTTACGAGAGCAGCGGTACCTGGTCGGCTTCTCTCTTGTGCAATAAATTTAAACACTTGTTTTTTTGTATAACCAAACGATAACTTGTTCCTCATTTAATATAGTTCGATTTTCAAAATGGATTTGCGGAAAAATGGAGATTCTCTCTTAAAATCCAAAACGTTTTACATTTTTGACTACTCCCTTTATGAGCGTTTGCATTTACTAGATAATAGTAGATAGATACAATCGCAAGCATCGTGGTTGTCATGAATATCGAATAATAAGTAAACTAGTGCCAAAGTTTTTTTTGGATGTTATCCATGTTTTATTTCAGAGTGATTCAGAATAATAATTTCTTCCCATATTCATTCTTCATATTCATAAGTGTCAAAACGTCGTGATGATATGGTTCGTCTCCACCTACTATTTTGTTTTTATGTGGATGCAATAAAATATTTAACTTTACGTGGATTTCATCCTAAATCTAACATGAGAAAATGACATATACAGTTGTTTGAAGGTTAAAACTTTGACTTTATAAGAGAAATGAGCGTTCCATTTTTAACAAATCTGAGAACACCATATCAACTTTTAAAAAAAAGGCACATGTTTTGGCGGATTCAAGTCAGGGCTATTCAAATACGCCTGCACAAAGGCATAACACTATATTGGTTATTTTCATTTATTTCACTCCAAAACTTGGTATATGTTTTTGAATGCAGTGAATTGTCAGTTTAATTGTTGACATCACAGAAATGTGGATGAGGTTTTTAATGAAGATAGGAATATTAGATTAAATTTTTTTAATCAATAATACCATAATTTTGGCGTATAAAAATTGTAGACCAATTTCAACACTCCTGCATGGATATTTGGCAAACTTTGAAGAGGTGTGCTTATGCTTCAAATGTTGATTTTTTGAAAGGTTGTTGACATTAAAATAATTGACTTCTCCACCCACGTATGTATATATTTATAAAAAAAAATTGATTAAATCGAAGTAACCTTTTGAAAATTTGAGAAAATTTAAAATCCTACGGACTAAATCACTTCCTGATGAAGTGTCTCATATTTCAGAAGATCAAAACCATCATAAAAGTTCAACCATAGTTTTATATTTGTGCAGTATTTACAGCCTTTGTTTGTCTTATAAAATTACGTGAATCAGTACATAAAATTTGTAACTGCTCTTCTTAAAATATTTTACACTATTGTAGATTTTTGGGATTCATCACAGTTGTTTTCTTTCGATGATAATGAAAAATACACTATTTATTCATTAGGTTGCATAAAAATATCTTTCTGTTTTGTTTGTTTCATTTTCTGAACTCATTTTATCCTGACGTAATTGTGTGTAAAAGTCAACATTTAAACCTTGAATAAAAATTAACCCACCAAACATGTCAAATGTTTTCTCGGGCGTGTTTAAATAGTGTTAGTGCTTCTCGCAGCCAAAATTATGTGATTTTTGATCAATAACTTAATCTAATATTCTTATATTCATTGAAAACTCCATCCATATTTCTACTGCTAGTCACAATTTGACCGCCAAAACTGTGTATCATGAACAATACATAAATGTATCATGAAATAATGGAAATAACCATACAGTGTTCATACGCTGCACGTGTGAGTTAAAAAAGGCTATGATTAGAACCCGCCAAACATATGTGCTTTTTTCCAAAATTTTATTTAAGGTTGCAGATTTCTTAAAAAGGGTAATGCATATTTGTCTGGAAAACTCAGAGTTTAAATTGTCAAACAACTCTATATGTCGATTTCTCGTGTGAGATTTAGGAAGAAAACCCGCAAAGTTAAATATTTTTTATATTACTTAAATTGAAAAACAGTACGGGGAGACGAACAGGAAGGGACACGAACTGTAATAGTGACTAACATTATGTACTCTGTAAATAATAATATTTTGTATCAATTTCGCGATTTAATAAATAATTGAATATAAGTCAGTGAACGTTAAATTAAAAATTCAATATCATCATTGTTATCTCATAAACACGAACCATCTACAGTTAAAGTCACCATAACCCCAAATGGTAGTGTGTTATACTTATTTTTATTGATAAATCTAACGTTCGCCACGAAATATTTTATTTTGGCAACGACATAAAATTCCGTTTTGAGGGTTCTCGGTGAAAAACCAAGCCAATTATTTTAGACATTTGTTCAAGGGAACTGAATCACATACGGACATTAGAGGTAAAACTAGAATATTTTGTCTTATATATCTTTCAAACATTCATGTTCGACAAACATTTTCTAATGATAAATCAATATTTCTGAATTCAATATACTACGGTATCCTAAATATACAGCTCCAAGAGAGGGTTGGTTACTTCAAATGTTAATAGGAACCCTGATAGATAATATTAAAATAAATAATGCCAATATCCTTAATGTTCATGTTCACTTTAACCAAAGTGTTTAAAATATCATATAGGGTCATACATCCGAATAAAATGTTGGTTTCGGAAATAGCCCCCGTCTATTTATCTATTGTTTAAGAAAACAACCTTGGAATTCGTCTTGAAACGAATCTTCGTTTTTTGAGTTTATAAACAAAATTGTTGTCATGCCGAATAAAAATAATAATATATCATTAAACCAAACATATTGAGTTACGCTAAAGCTATGAGCAATTTCTGATTACAACTGAGTGATGAAAACAAAATTCGAATATTATCGTGTTAATACTTTATAGTGCTTTTATATCTAACAAAAATATTAATTTGAATTCTAGCGATTAAAATTTCAACTTACAGATTTCTATATCATTTTTTGGATAAATCAGCGAAAATTAAAGATTAATGTTTCTGATAAGATTAATTTTACTGCAGAGTTTTTTCTTATCTTTTGGTCTATCTCGATTCTAATTTGTGTAGATGCTTTATTTTGAGGGATTTTTTGATAAGAATCGGTATGTGTTTAATCTTGCTCATTCGTCATACTTTTATTTTTAAGAATTGTTTTCAATGGATTTAGAATATATTCGGGATTTTTGGTTCAATTTCGTCTTTTTGAGAATTAGCTGAAAAATACAAAATAAAATACATCATAGGTTCAAGAATATTCTTTTAAGGTAACAATTTCATTATTCAAAATTGACCTATATTGTCTTCATATTTCTCAATCAACCGTCGCAGTCACTTACAGACATTTCTATAAGTCTGTTATCATACACCTCAAAATCTGTTGTTCTTATATTAAATTTGATATTTTCAAAAAATTTTCGACATATTGATAATATTTCTAAGTGGATTTTAAAAAAGATAAAAATAGTGGTAAAACCGGCAGGTGTAAGCCGTATAATACTAAAAATTAACATTGCTAGATTAAACATTCTTAGTGTATGCTACACATTGGTGACCAAGAGTATGGACGCTATGAATGAACAAAACGCTATGTCACTAAAATTTGCAAACTTCTGGACATTGCAACATGAAGTGTGGTTCGTCAAGCCAGAAGCGTAATTTGGCATCCGTCGTATCACGAACGAAGAAACTAAGTACTCTTGTGTTTTACGCATCTCTCGATCAGCAAACAGCTGGTAGGATACTGAACTTCAAAAACAATCCGCAGGCAGAGATGAAGTACTCATCGCTCAAACGCTACATTTTAAAAGTTTTTGGTCTCACCAGACGCGAACGAGCTGACCAACTCCTTGAACAGTCTAGATTGAGCGACAGGAAACCTTCTATGTTTCTTGAAGAAATGAAAACCCTTTCAGCTGGTCATTTATTGTCCTTCCTCTTTGAAGAGATTTTCCTCTAAAGGATGTTCGAGGACGTCCGCCTTACAAGAGCAGAGGAACACTTCAAAGACTTGCACTCCCAATAGCATGCGCGATGCAATTCGACTTGCGAAGAGTCACAATCTTAGAATCGATGAAGGAGAGCTCCTCAGAGAGACAATATGATAGAGTATCCAGGCCTATTAAAAATCTACCGCAACTTAGCACGGCACCATTTACCTTAATCATACCAAGTTTGGGACCAAGGCAAGAAAATATAGACATCCTTTCACGCTTTCAAACACACTAAATGGTCATTCAGTTAAAAATTTATCAGATTAATTTTTTCTCTTCACCTAAAATCGAACTTATATATATTACAGATCGTAAAGCAGGCAGAAAACATCTTGTCGACACAAGAGCCCAAGTAAGGGCCATACACGCTTTCAGTCTAGATTCATGTATAAATTCATCCGGTCCCCCTCTGATTACGGCGTACAAGTCTTTAATCAAAACCTACGGCAAGAGATAGATCGACTTAACCATTGGCAGTGAAGAGTTTTGTTAGCTTTGCTCGATTGCAGACGTCTCTCGACCTTTGCGCGGTGCATATTTTCTAATGGCCAAAAATTTTTGGGTGGATATGAAGGGTAGAAAATCGGTTAATACTAATACTAACACGTCTGTCGATTGCCGAGAGATCATAATAAAAGATCTCGGTTAGGAGTAACGCCAGTGCCTAAAGATATGTATGGGTGCATTCTTTGCAATTTCCTTTCCTAACAACACCAAAATTCGAAGATACTACTACTTAACATATGGTTAGGCACAGTATTGTGTCTCATGGTCATCCTGTTTACGCCAGAGCTACACGCTTAGCCCAAATAAGTTCATCATGTCATGGCTTAATTCCAACAAATGGAACAGCTAATATTTGTCTTACAGTCAAAAAGTCCATTGGCTTCTCCATTACATTTTGTCCTTAATCAAAATGAAAATTGGAGACCACGCGGAGCTTAAAGGCGCCTCAACGGAAACACAGTTTCAGATCGATACCCGATTACCCACTTTACCGATTTATTTAGCCATTGTGCTTGCTGAAGAGTGTTTTAGAAGATCGATCTGGAGAGTTAATACTATAAAATACCTGTCGATTAAGTGAATTAAACCAAACCGCCTGTATTAGTCCGTTTAGGCTATATGAATTTCTTCGCATGTCAGTCGGACTAAAAAACGCCATCCAAGCCTTCACACGTTTAATCAACAGCTCAACCCAAGATCTACAGTTCGTTTTCGTCTATTTAGACGACATTCTCATTTTCACTGATTCGAAAGAGGAACAGGTTGTAAATCTTCTTCCGGCGTTCGAACGATTACAAGAATACGGCCTCATTATTAACCTTGATAAATGTAAATTTGGAAGGATATCCCTGCATTTATAGGTCACAGAATTTCACTCGAAGGCACAATTGCCATACCTAACGATTTTTATTCGATATAGTCATTCATGCGACCCAAAACGATCAAACAACTACAAGAAATCGGCGGCATGGCAAACTTATATCATAGTTTATTCTGAAAGCACTACAAATAGTGCAGCCTCTATTCGTTATTGAAAGGTTGTTTCTACCATCTCCATGACATTTTGTATGATAACCGCATTTTAAGAGATAAAATAACTCTGTCCAAGGCAACCATGTTATGCAATCCACAACTCGGTTGCACGTTATCGTGAACAACAGACGGATCCGGGATAACTATATATGCCGTGCTTGAACAACAAGTCTACGGACATTGTCAATCATTAAGGTTTTTCCATCGTGAAATGCGTCCAGCGGAGAAATATTATAGTGCGTTCGATCGAGAACTGTTGGCCCTTAATTTATCAATTCGACATTTCCGACACTGACTCGACAGACGCCATTTCACAGAGTACACACATCACAAATCTCTAACGTTTGCATTTCCAAGAACACCAAGGCCGTGGTCCTCTAGACAACAACGTCACTTTGCGTTCATCTCTGAATTTACCACTTGCATAAAACATGTATCCGGAAAGCAGAATGTGGTGGCAGAATCACTTTCGCCCATCAATTCTGTCCACGAAAATTCGATACTTCCAGGGATTGATATCCAGAGTATGGCATTGAGCCAGGTGAAAAATGACGAAGTTATGAATTATGAAATCACTGCTCAACGCCTAGATTCAAATAGTCCTTTGAGGACGACCTTGTAACTCTATATTATGTGATGGGTCATGTGGCAAACCACGTAAGTCGACCCAATTTCGTGGCGACGCCGAATTTTCGACGATGTAAATGGTTTATCACATCCATCAATACGGGCAATCAAAAATCTCATTTCAAGAATGTTCGTATGGAGTGGCAAGCAAAATGAAATGACTCTGTGGGCCAAGACGGGCATCCCGTGCCAAACCTCTTAAGTTCAAAAACACAATCCGCCTCTTGAAAAATTGGATATTTCGTATTGTCGTTTCACCCATATAAACATTGATATAGATGGACCATTGCCGATATCTCGGGGTTATGCGTATCTTCTAAACCATTATCGATCGTTATACCAGATGGCGGAAGCTATACCACTTCAAAATATATCGACAAAAACTTGCGCTCGTGCATTGATCAGCAACTGGATTTCACGACATGCAATTCCATCAGACATTTTTATCTGACCGTGGCCCACAGTTTAACGCCGACTTATGGGCCTCTGTTTCAAATGCGTTCGGATCGAAACTGTACTTAACAACTTACTATCACCCCCATATAGAATGGCCTTTTCGAACGTTTCCATCGCCTTATGAAATCGGAACTAAGACCCGGTTAAGCACTATTGAGTAGATAGAGTAGCTTCCCTGGATTTTACTCGGGATCAGGACAGCGATACAAGAAGACGTAGAAGCGTCATCTGCAGAGCTCGTTTATGGTATTACCCTGACTGTCCTGGTGATTTCATATCCATTTAATCGTCAGAACTATCCACCCTCAGAGCTCTTTTCTAACTAAAAGAAAACACGCCCATATGGCGCCTATATTAACTTCAAAGCATAGAACAACAGCATTTATAACGTCCCAACAAATTTGAACACGACCAATTTCGTTTTTTTAGACGAGATTTCCCTCACACTACAATTTAACGACCTTACAGAGTTATATAACGCGGAGAAAAGACATTTAAACTGGATGTCGGCCGAAACATCAAAGTAGTCTCAGTTGAGAGCCTAAAACAAGCACATACTAATCCAAATTGGAGAGTTATATTTAACCAACCCACACGTCGAGGCCGTCCACCTCAACTAGGGATGCTTTAAGGCAGATCAACCGCAAAGCACTCCAATAACATGAATGCAATGAGTGGTGCTGGAAGGGGTATTATAGCAGACAGGCCTAAGCTATAGAATACTAAGAATTAACATGCGCTAGATTAATAATTGTTAGTGTACGCACCAATGGTATTTATTCAATAATTTTGCCTTTAATAGGAAACAATATGTATTAGAAATTTCGCATTTATTAAACGCGACATAAAACACGATGAAACTACATCGACGGACTACTCTCTCAATTATTTATTAATTGCAAATATAACTTTTGAAGCGCTCTTTATAGTATGGAGTATCGTTAATTTCTAAATACATAACGCTAGTTGTCACCATGGCTCAACATATGCTAATATTTTTTATCTGAAAATTAATGTTGGCTGCTGCTATATTTTACGGCTGTTAATAAAAAAGATACTCTTTGTTTAATAATGCCAATTTGTTGTAATTTTTATATATAAAAATAATTTTCCATGGATTCAGAATATTCCAATTCCTAAATTGTAAGCAAGCGATTCCGGAATATTAAGTAAATAGTATCTATAAAGAATATAGTTATGTTTGGTTGTCATATTAAACTTGAAAACAGGTCTAATTTCAGTTTATCATCCACAAGCTTAATACACGAAAATTACAAACGACCGGTAAAATCTAATGATCAAACCGCACTAAATGGTTATGCGTTGAAACTGGTGCCATAATATGAAAAATTACCTGAGTTAATTGTTTGAAATCATCAAAAATAGCTAGACTAGTAGAGTTAATAAATATAGAGAATGATGGGAGTATGTACAACAAGATTACTGACAACATAAAAAACTTCATTCGAGAGAAATTGAGTGATGACCGTGTCTTAACACAAAATCATATATCGCATATTGTTTCTGATAATTTCTGCTTTACCTTTCCTTCCTCCATAATTGGCAAGTGGTTTGATACAAACCATTATTCGTGAAAGTAAATAAATCTTCTTCCAGTAAGATGAAATTACAATTAACAAATGAAGATTATGAACGAGTTCATGTAGTAATTATTAATTATTGAATAATATCTAGATAAACAGATTTATTTCGTCAATGGGGAGGAGTTAAACTCGACTTTGCGACTAAAAAACGGTCGAGTACCGTTTCGGACAACAAAGATCCTTAGAATGCGTCAAACCAGATCTTGCCACATACAGGTTGTTGTGCGATGGACAGATACGTCATTGTGTACAATGAAATAAATACATGAGCGTACAGCATGTAGATTTATCTACCCTATCAGTAAAATTTTTCAGGCCTATAGAGTCTAATCATTTGATACTATAATGTGAGGGACTATAATGAATAACATTCGTTGCAAAAGGCCTCTAGAAGTATGGAATGTGCAAAAAAGATGACCGCCAAATATCATTTTTCTGCCATACTCAACCTTCATTATCCCGATAGAGGAGGTTTTCTTTAAATGGAAGCCATATGTGAAAAGCTACCAGCCAGCAATACCACACCAACTGTTCAAACACGTGTAAAAGAACTCTACAGCTATAATTAGGTAAATCTGAAATTGCTCTTATCTAAAATTGAAACCTACATAAGGCAATGCATCAATAACTAAAGAATATATAATTAGATTTAACTTTATTTGTCAATTTTCTAAGGCGTGTTATCTTAAATAAAACATCTTGAAAAATTATAATGAAACAATAAACCAATTTGAATAAAAACCCAGTAACGAACTCACATAAAATTAAGCCTTTTTAAATGCGCAACACGCTTTTTAGAATAATAGAGGAGATTTTGCTTATAATGAGAGCTTCGAATTCCGAATTTTTAAATTATTTCTAGTATATTTTTTAAGTTATGTTGGTTAGACAATGTGGTCAGCCATTTGTTTAGTGGAATATGCACTCCCCGAAGGAATGTTCAGGCATGGGGTTACAGATTTATTTGATTTCTGGGCTTCGATCGTTTTTTTAAGACAATATTTGTACAATTAACATGAAAATGACTTTTTTAAGAATCTAAATTGGTGTTGACTTTATCCAAAAATGCGTTTGTAAATATCGAAAAGCGCATATGTTAAAGTTACCTGAAAAAAAACCACCCGTATTCTACAGGTTTTGTAAATTTATTATTCATACAAAAAAATGTTGGTTACAATACTCAAAATCAAATGCACCGCACTGTAAACTACGAAGAATTAGTAAAAATACCAAATTGAATTGAAAACTCCGATTTCGAAGTTAACCCTTTCAATTTTATTTTACTTGGTAGTTTTCTAAAACATTTTTTCATAATTTTTCGTCACAACTTTAATCGAACAAATTAATATTTTAAACCCAAACTTGCTATTCGTCACATAAATCGATCAATCTTTGATTACATGACACCTTTAAAAATATTATTCCATTAAGAGGTATTTTCAGCTATTTAAGAACATTTTCGATCATCGTGTATATATTAGGTGAGTGTCGATTCACCTCATAAAATATATCGATCATGTGGTTTTTTGTCTAACTCGATTCAGTACTACGTCTTTTGTTCATATTAGATCAAATATTTCACTATACCTTTAAAACCATTCACATACCTGAACAGAGTGTTGAATTTTTGACGTAATCGGTGTAAATCGTAAAAACTTATCAGTGTGACACTCATATTGTAGTAATTTAACTTCTATCGCTGGCTACGATAAAAGTTAAAGTTTATTCAAATGCGAAATCCCATCAATTATACCATTAGTCAAGAGAAATTTACCTTGTAGTATAAATCTGACCGTCAGAATTTTTAATAGTACCACACATACTGTTCACATTTTCCATATTTTTTATCATACATAGCAGTGACTTCGACGAGTTAATTTCCATAATAGCATAAATGTAACTTTAACCGATATAGTAAATCTACCTCAAAAAAATTAAAAGATTTCTTTAAATAAAATATCATTCAAAACTACAATTTAAAAGAAAACGCATGACAATAAAAACACGAAATTCGATAAAATTGGTTAATGCATTTTTCCAATAAGCTATCAGATTGAATTTATATATTTTGTCTTTTCTTTAGCTTGGTAGTATTTTTGAAAGAGAGACAAAATATAAGACGAGGCCTCAGCGATTTAAGAATAAAGAAAAGAACGACAACTGAGAGTATTATGATTGTTAATGCCATGAAATGAATTGAATCTGGTAATTGACTAAATTACTTTTATTTTTGAGGTTGGGTCCAACTTCATGTGAATGGGATTTGTACTCATATATATATGAATGACCTTAATTAAAAGATATCTTACACATCTCAGCGTGAGGAATGCAATCATCGTCGCAGAGATGCTTTCCTGAGTCACAAATTTCTATATGTCATTTTTATTTACTAATACAGGTATGTTCATCAGATCCATCACGGCAATCATCAATTCCGTCACACATGACATTATTTTCGAGGCATTCTGAGCTGCCACATTGAAATCCAGTACAATACAGCCCTTAATATTTATTGATCTTTACTTAAGCACTCTGTATCGTGGGTGTCACAAATATAGGTATGATTATATTCATGTCCTTCACAAAAACAAAAATCCTCAGTTTCAATAAGAGGATTGCAATGATACTCACACCCATTTGATAATTTGGTATCTGGATGATTAAGATGATATTTACGATATAGAGGAACTCGATTCATACTAAATTGAATCAGATCTGATAAGTCGAGGTCTGAGACAAGATCAAACCGAGTTGGATAACGAAGATCCACGTGAATTAATTTTGAATTTCGGATTAAAAACAGATTATAATTGATGATTATGAAGAAGTTTACGTTGTCAACTTTCAGAATTGCCTATTTTATTTAACAATAAAATGTAGTTATATAAAGCAAGATATTGCAAATGCAGTTTCTAAAATACGAGAAAACATGATAAAAATCTGTAAAAGTTGTTTAAAAAGCTAATAAACCTTATTTATATAATATTATAAATCATATCGATTGTCATTCTATCTATGAGAAATTCTTAAATAACGTTTCAGAAGAATGTTTGACTATTTACTACTGTCGAAAATCATGTGGTGCGCGTGCTAATTTTTGTCTGCTCTAACTCTTTCAGAAATATTTGCTTGCAAAAATTATTTTTAATGACGAAGCATTTAAATAATACATAATATTTTTTGAGATGGAATTTTCGATCATTTTCTTGACACTCAATTAAAGAATAAAACAAACATATAATGGTCAGTTTCAAGTGATCACAGATATAATATATCCTTGCACAAAAAAATGCCGCGGTTTTAACGAATGATGGATCAAATCATCCCCTATTTATTTAGGGTCAACGGAGAATATATTAGAGTCCCAGATTTGGTACATAGATAGAGGTTTATCAGCTATGATGGATTATTCAATGATATATGTGATCCCCTTTTTTCTTTATTGTAGAAGTATATATGTTCAAGACAAATATTACTCATCCCGTCAATTGCATTTCCATTTAAAGCGCATTGATTTTACTGGTCAAAAAGTTTATGTCAGGTTTTTTCATAATAAAAAGATATTTGACGACGGTTAAGGGCACGCAATCATTCCATTGACAAGCGTACAGCTTTCGATATTTATTTCAAATATTTCTAACGCTTCATTTATCTGCAATATTTTGTGCCGTCTAAGGCCGTAGACTTTGTAGTATTTGACTATATATGATGCTGATGAATAATATTTAAATTGTCATCAAATCCATTAGACTCTTATTTGATATTTCAGTGATGGATTAGATACCCTTACAATAATTATTATAAACATTCAATTCTAATAACAAAGAGTTATTATTTCAAATTAGCAGAAGTTAAATACATTTCTTAATCAAAATATCTATTACCTGGAATGTTGGTGCCAGGCCAGGGTTAAAACATTAATTCTGATAGAATGATTAGCTCGGTCATAGTAGTATGAACAGAATATTATTTTCGGATTGAATTTACTATGTATTTATTATATTTAAAGCTTTGAAGCGACGAGTATATCTGGAATGCTTTCCATAATCGATTTAATTGTAACGGTGGTTAGGTTGAATGTTTAGTCTAGTTCGAAGGCTGTGTATATAACCGAATTAAAAGGGTATATTATGAGATCTATTATCAGGATTCGCACGACTTTGATGAAAATAAAAGCATTTAAAATGTGCGAGTTGAAACCTATCATTTATAAATATCAAAATATTAATTAAACATAATTGTTGATCTGTTACACAAATTTAAACTAATTTGCATCAAAATTAAATGATTTTTTCGTATCAGCTTCAAGAGTACGTAAAATGGTAAAATTGTGAAAGATTAAATTACTCAGTTTTTGTCAATACAAGAAATTATGAATAATTTTGTTATGCTATTATTTTATCTAAATACACTACAGAATGTTTGGATGATAAAATTAAAATATAAAATCAGTCAAAACCAGAAATATTCTATATTCGAAATTAAAGATTATTCCTATCAAATAATTAAATTTGTTTTTTACGTCCAAACATAAAAAATAAATGGGGTAGTTTCAACTGTTTATCGATAGCAGAGATAATGCAAAATTATTTTTAGCATTTTATTTCTATTAAAAGTACCATAATATGATAATTTTTTTAAGAATTAGCGCTTACAATCAATTTAATAAGAGAAAGAAACCATAATTTATTGATACACGTCAAAATATTAATTTCTAGACAATAAAACTTTGTCATAAAATGAGATTAAAATGATGAGAGAAATATGTTAAAATTACCTTTTGAGTGTTGATCAAAGTTATATTCACTCCTTCATACACGAGAAGCGTCAGATTTCGAAGATGTACCGCACTGTGGGAGCGTTCATCGTAAAAAAGGAACTTCTTCACATCTAAGTTAGTGTGTGAACATTCAATATGGGAATATAATCGATAAATGCATAGTTGGTCTGATTTGATAAATGAAATCGACCTGATTTTATAAAGAGCCTACAAAATGTGAGGCGAATACTCGAAATCAGTCACCATCGTCGCCAATAACTTTATAAAATTTGTGATATAACAAATTACAAACAAGTTGAGGTTTGAGTCAAGAATAATCAATAAATCCATTTTATGGTCCATTTTCAAAGATGAAATGTTGAACCCCAATCTGTAAACCCCACTTTGATAGAAAGCCCATCCTCGATAGTAATTTCGAAAGAGGGTATTATTAGAAAAATACAATGTATTTAGATACACAATATCATAGACCATTGGAACCATTCGGGAAATGTCTTTGGATATAAAAGCATTGCTTATTTCGAATTTAGGCCGATGATGGCCCATATAATCTAGTTCGTAGATGAACGCATTTGTCATTGTTAGAAAAAATATTTTGTTTAAATATTCTATTGATTCAAATGTAACTACCTGTGGAATAGCAAAAATCTGCTTGCGTCCATTTCTGATTTGGATCAAATGCGCGTGCTATACATATGCCTGGATGCAGTTTGGCAAATCTATTGATTACACTTAATACCCATTTAGATTATATATGGGTTTTGTACCCGGTTCACATTCCAAATTTTTTCGAATGAATCTTGCAAATTTGTCTGGGAGACAATACTTAACTTCATATGAATAATTAAATTGGCTTAAGTTAAAAAAACAGATACCATTGAAAATCTTCAAGATAGCAAGGACAGGTTTTTTTAATGTTCGAACTATACGCTGGGTTTTCAAAACACATTGAGGTAATATTTTTTTTCCAATACACAGTTTCCTGTCCTTGGTAGCAGTTTCCGCTAGATCTCGGCAGGCTCCATGAAGTATAATCATGTCTTTCGCATGAGCGTTCTAACAGTTAATGACTGAGACATACTTAGAAGGCTCTTAAAATTTATGGTTTTGATAATCAAGGTAGACTCAATAACATCTCGTCCTAAAACCATAAGTCTGAGATTTTTTGTAATTCCGAAAATAAATGCTCCCAGTATCACCTCGTCCTCCTTATTAATAGACATATTATGATATGTTTTTCCTTCATCAAATGAATAAAAAAGATTATTCGTTAATTTATCTACATTCATAACGATTCCCCCATCGTTTAATGTTCTAACTGTACTATCTGAAGAAGGAACGGATTTCCAAATTTGTCCCCCATCAAATGTTACAAACATTGAAAATTGTTCATTCTTAATAAACATTCCAGTTGCAAATATTATCCATTCTTTGGGAAAGTGATATTTATTTAGAACTCTACACGGAAGATTCAATTTAATATCACAAAATCCATTCCGACAATCCCTTTGATTGCTGTCATATTGAATTATTTCGAATTTCTTGCCGTTATTCTTCGATATGTATGTGGGAGATTGCATAAATCCATTTTTAAAATTGGCTAATATCACACCTGGTAATTTCGGATGGATCAAAATCGGACATATATGTTTATTTACTTGTGCCAAATCACATACAACTGTGATAAAATACTCGCTCTTGTCGTATGAGTTAAAAAGGCATGTCAGTCCTGAGAAATCTGTTGCCACGATGTAATAATTGCCATGAATATCGTTAAATTGTTCCAAAAACTTTTATTAGTTCAAATTACTTTAATTTGAAAGAGACCAGGTAAAATGACGTCAACCTGCCGCTTTTTCCCAAAATCCCATATCATCAAATTCCATTTAAGCTCCAAGTTTTCGGCATTTTGATTTTGTAACTTCTTGTATTTTATTATAAGTGATGATTGAGACAGTATGAAATGGTTATAATTTGCGTGAGTTTGAAAAATTTCAGAGTAATTATTAGACATGTCTAATATTTGAATCAAATCGTTATCTGAATAAAAAAATACTCACGATGAACAATAAGTATCCACGGCCTATCTTCGATGTATGATATATATTTGACGCCTTCACTTATTCTATCGAATGTTTCGCCATAATCTCGACTTACATACAATGTGAAGGTTTTAGTCTAGATTAATTTGTGGGTAAAAAATAGCAAAAAATTAAACTTGGATTTAATAACATACATATAAATTTATATTATTTTAACCAAACCGAATATAGCCAATTATCACGTCGATCCCCAGCTCAGCATAAATAGGTGTATGTGTTGATAGTAATGACCTCTGATATTATAAATGGTAACGGACCATTAGGCAAGATATGGCAACATCGGCTCGCGAACTGTTTTGATCATATATGGTAATGTGCCTGAGATATATCATGTCACAATCTCTAACTATTTAATACTGATTCTGTCATGTACAATGTTTTACAAATAAGCACTTACTAACAAGACTCCAGTTATTCTTCAGTTACCTTGGTTAAAATTTAGAATATACCATTGAAATCTAATCTTGGATTCTTTCAAGAAAATTTAAGTTTATAGCGAGTATCCCGTGTTGAACAAAGATTGAATACTCAAGTACTATTTTAAGGAAGTAGACAAAAAAGCAGTATTTTTTTTGTGGAGGGAAACGTGTTCGTTGTAAAAAAGTACAACAATTTAGCCGTCAGTATTTGAAGAAGCATGCAGAATAAGGTAGTACTTTATTAACAGATGAATGACAAACAAGGTCAAAAGAACTTGGCAGAAAGCTTATAAAGCAGCTTGATTTTTACATAAAGGTTAATATAGCTCAGACGTCAGTTACTCGTGCCCTCATTGAAGTAGCATAAATCATGGCTAAGCGATGTCATTCTTCTGATGGTAAATTTCTAAAAAATATTTGCTCGGTATCGTACGTCAAAACTGTGGAAAACACAGAATAAAAATATGAAGAACTTAGTTTATCGAGAAGAGCTGTAGCTGGCCTCTATTGAAGCAAGTGATGATGATCTGAAATCACAGCTATAAACTATGTGCCTTTATTAGAGCTATTTTTACGGTGCATCGGATTAAAAAAGTATTGAAATCGATGAAACTGCCCAGATTATGATATTTCCAAAAGGAAATTCAGAAAAATATGAAATCACAGAAGAGTTGGTGTCAATCTAATCAATGAATGTAAAACTACACGAGAAGTATTTTCTAATGAATGGAAAAGGCTTTGCAAAACATATAATTAGCATGACCGAAAAGGGCCAGTATTACGATAGTCGGTTCTTACACATTAACAGGAAACAATGTTGATCTAATGAAAGGGGGGTTAGTGATAATGTCACAGAGTTCGATTCGGACATGCACTTGATATTTTTGCACTGTATAATACAATACGAATTGTAATGTAAATATGTGATTTACACGAAACATGTCGTGGATCCAATTATGAAAATTGTATATCTTATCATAGACAGAGCAAAACAAAATATAAGTTTATCAGACTTCTGTAATATTGCGGTTCGGAACCACGTGATTCTCTTTATCATACTGTTGTACGCTGGTTGAGATAGAGAAGAGTTTCAGACGTGTCTGGGACCGAAATTCAGAATTTTTATTTTTGAAGATTAAAATTAAAGATTAAGAATATCATCAACACAGAGAATCTTATTAGCTCTACGATCACGCATTTACAGTTGATCTCTATGAACTTATGAAAAATTTCAAACCAAACTTCAATGTGATGGCATTTTTACTCGCAAAATTTGATTTCCTGTGAACGCATTTTAATTGATGCTTAAACTGTTTTCTCTCTATATCAGTCAGAATATCACAACACACGTTCCCACATTGGAAACTACTGGGTCCTAGATACTGTCTACTCAGAATACACCAATCTTATATCTGCACCCGACAACGAATTTACTCGTCTTTATTTTGGACCTTCAAAAATTTTTGCTAAGTTTGATATGGTGTAATCACCCATTATGTTTGATTTTGAAAAGGGATCGGGTGCTCTACAGCTATAACTAGTTGATCTGCAGTACAGCTCTGCCCTGAAATAAAAATTCTAATCCGAATGCATTGAAAATATGTAGGCGTCACTAAAATAGTCCAAGTTTAGCTACTTGAGAAAGATGACAATGAATCTATATGTCTGTTAGTGTCTCAATACATCCGCGAACAAATATTTTCTACCAAAAACATTAACAATCCTAACTACGTTTCTATATAACTAATATCCACGTGCCATCTTTGCTGGGAATTTCTACTTCGAACATGCAGTGAAGGTTCAAACTACATGTTGATAACTTTGCTCGATAATAAATGTCTCATAACTTCAGTCTTTGTTGAAGAAAAAAGTTTAATTATTTAGATACTTTTTGTGTCTATATTCTAAGTTTAACATTTCTTTAAAAACGATATATTCATTGCGTCGTTGGTCGATTAATGCATAATCAATGTGTTAAACTGATGATCTGGTCATCAAGGACTTGATTATTTCATATCTGGATAACCTAATAGAGATATTGGTAACCTCTGCCACAAGGTCAAAGATAATCTCAAGATAACAAGCTGAATTTTAAATATCGGCCCAATTATTTCTTAAAAAAACATTTTTCACTATCAGTTCATTCATTGAGCCTTTTTTTTTAATTTTCGTAGATATATCTCACATCCTAAAGTCGAAATCAAATTTATATATTTCACCAATATTTAATGAAATCGTATATTAATAATTTAGTTTGAATGAATCTGTAGTGAAACACACTGTGATGATTTGTCTATCGGCCTTTCAAATTAACCATTTAAAAAGATGCAAAAATACTGACGTCATATTGTATTTCATCACAAACGTGGACAATATGGCACCTATCAATAAATTTTTCAAACAATTTTTAGTTCCAAATAAATGTATTCTACAATTTCTGATTCTGGTTAATGAGACTTAATGATGGGTATATTCTACCTGTAGTATTCAAGTCAATAATATGTTCAATTATTCATCAGCCTTGACTATATTGAATAAAAATCAGCCAGTTTTATAACTATTTTCATATAATAACAATAAATATCATTATTGAAACACAATAATAACTGATTTATCATACAAAACAGCAATAATTTTGAATCTTCTACTGTTTTGTTCAAACAACTAAAAACATTTGTAATTAAGGTGTGCTGTGAAAACAAGGTCAACAGAGTGATGAATTGATCAATCAAAGAACATGGCTAAGTAAATTGGAGTCAGTTGCATATAATTTAAAATACTTCATGGATGTTGTTGTTCGATGTGTTAACCAAATCTGCAGCAGTTTTCTGAACCAGGGAGGACTCAAGCAGTTTCTATTCGAAGTGAACCAAGGAATACGGCGCATTACAGCTAGACAGTGATTTTAGATGACTTTCAAAAGTAAAGATTCTGTAGCTTTTTTGGGTACATAAAAATTGTACCTATCTTGTTCTACGTGAAACAGAGAATTACAAATAGAACGGGAATATATTTTGAATGATGATTGACTCAATGATCTAGCATTTATGATTGACATAACGTCTCATTTGAACTGTTTAAATGAGAGCTTGCAGGGAAAAGATAAACCATTCACGAATTTGTGTTACGAACTCTTTTTATTCAAACTGAAACTTCTTCTGTGTATCAGACAGTTCACAGAAGGAAGTTTTGATGCATACGCGACTCTTATGGCACGTCTCTTTGAAAAAATATTTAAGGTTTAAAGTATCGGATTTAACTGGAAAGTCTTCTGGAGGCGACTGAGTATAGGTTTGATGAATATGAAAAAGAGAAGGATAATGTCGCCCTCTTCATAAATCCTTTTTTGTTTCATGAAACAAAGATTTACCAGTTACATAAAAACCTTCAAATAGAAATTATTGAATTGAAATGAAATTCTACGCTGAGAAATAAATTTCTAGAAGAGGGTGTTAAACTGTCACCTGACCTAATCATTTTCATTCTGGAGACAACTGCCTGTGATACATTACGAAACATGCGTTCGTTCGCCGAAAAATACATTTTTAGGTTTGGTTCTATCGAGAGATGTAAGCTGTCGTTTGCAGCGATGACAATAAAAATACACAAGCAATGTTCGAGACTCACAGATAGTAATCTCTCTGCCCTTATGATATTAGGAACTACATCTTTGTGTCTAAACATCGAGAAACTGGAATCAAATCTTAATTGAATTGTTGTTATGAATATTTAAATATTTTTATCAATACGATTTTGTATACGATTACCATTAAATTTTATTTTATATAATGAATTGATTGCGATTTTAAAAATTCGTGAATATATATTTTAGAGAGGATGAAGTTGGATTATAATGATATTAAGGCATAGAAAAATTTAATAAAACCGTTTCTTACCGAACTTATTACAAATGTTTAAGTTGCTAGCGGCATGTAAGGCTTCGAATCGCCTCTAAATGAACAGCTCAAATCAAAAAGGATGCCTGATGCATGCAGAAGTCACATGATCAAATTTATCAAATATCCCTTCATTACATATAATCATGTCGTAACTGTATGATTGATGACTACATCTTGACCTAACACAATTTTTTGAAACATTGTTTAATTTATTAAATGTTATCAAATCCATTATTAATTGCTGTTATTGGTTTATTTAACACATTTTCACCGCAATATTAAAGACCATGAATTAAAAAATGATTTTTTTTAATTTACATTTATAACTGAGATGTTATATATTGTTTAAAGAATCATAAATTTCTGTCAAATAGCCGCCACCGTTTCAAAGCGAAGAATTTGTTGCATTTTTTTGTAAAATTGTTCATAATCTCTTTTTAATGATATTTAAACCTTTTGAATTTCATATTGGCCTCGATATGATGAATTTAATCGATTGTCGGGATTTTCAAAACAGAGTAAGATCAAATTGGTCGTCCGGTAAGGTCAATTTGATCGTTACATAAAAACATATTAAATTTTAATTATATTAATAACCAATACTTTTATTCAGTATGTCGTCTTTGAATGCATCTTGACATGTATCGATATTACTCCTTAAATCACCCTTAACAGTCGTTTTGTTATATATTGGTTGCTCCTGCTTGAATTACTTTCAAAAGTTTCGGATGAATAATACGGATTCGTGGATTTTACGATTTTTTCTATTTATAGAATCATAGTTCCATCTATTTTAACACGCTGAATCTATATGACCACAAGTTGCATATCCGAGATTCAACATATATTTTAATAGCTACCGGGTCAAAGTTAACTCCGATAGAATGTTGTTATCAAAATGCAACAATCAGCAAAGTTCATGAATCAGAATATGTCAACAGAAATTTTGAATGTAATAAGAGCATCTGTTACCGATATATCACCAATACATTGTCATTAGATTGTTCGGGAGTCATATAAATATATGTCAAGATGCATTCACAAACGACATTATAATCAAAAGCATTGATTATCAATATAACTAAAATTTAACAAGTCTGTTTTTATTCAACGACCAAATTTATCTTACTATGTTTTGACTAAATCCGATAATCGACCAAATATAATTAAGCCGACGCCTAAAATGCGCCCTAATTTGTGAAAGTAAATTTTGAACATGTAATTCAAAATCTCTTAAAATTTTCATTTATAAACATTAAATATCAATTATTAAATTTTCAGTTTAGGATTTAAATAAAATCCGATAATTGTGGTATTTGTTTTAATTAATTTCTGAAAAATTAAATGAACATTTATTCTTTAAGAAAAAACGAAATTATCCGAATAAATTGACTACTTTTTATTTAATGAACGTCCTTTCAAAAAAGTATAATTGTTTATTAATTTTAAAAAACAAATTATCTGAATTAAATTTGTGTAATAATTATGAATAATTAAAATTCTTACTGATTGATCATCTTCGAACGCCTGTTTTGACAAATACCTGCCAAAGTTTTCATGAGGACTTATCTCAGATATTTTGGTCGATTGATGATAGTGCGAAATTTCCAAATCTTTATTTAAATAAAAAACAGAAGAGTTTGGGACAGATCTACAAAACATATAGTTGCCAATCGATATTATGTGGGTTACAATCACGGGGTTTTCATTTACAATCAGTTGGCGCCATGTAAATGTGATCCCAAAATCGTTTGAAACATACACAAAAGAATCCATATCGTTCATTTCGCTGTTATGATACCTTTTCCAAATGACTACTAATCCGTTAGCATGTACGAAGATTTCATGATCCAAATGCCCAAACATTATTTTTGTCTAGCTTATGATAGTACATACAACTGTAGTTTCTGGAGTAAGTTCGGGAGGAGCATCAATATATTTGTAATCATTTTCATTGTTTTGCTCCAAAACACCAGAATACGGAGCTAATAAAACAAATAGAAATGAAACGATTTGATGAATGGTCATCCCAATATGACATAAACCTGCAATTAGAGGACCGATAAATATCAAAATCGATTTCACGCCTCAATTTTTATAATAAGTAATTTGAATCTGTTAAAACCTTTATGAATTTAATTAAAAAATTAATCAGTTATTTTAGCTATTAAATTACAGTTTGTCGTAAATTCTAATTGATATCGAAAAATCGTCATGCGATTCTTAAAATGTAGTTCATAAATTCACATCTAATAAACCAGATCCTAGAGTAACAACGAAATCAATGTCTGATTTTGATTAGTAAATTTTTAAAAATAATAAACAATCTCGTAATTTCATATGTAATTAATAGCAGTACTTGACATTATTGGCCTGAGTTCGGTCATACCATACATCGTATATGTTTTCCATGTCAAAGATTAGAAGATATATTTCTATGCATGTAAATTAATCACGCGTGACAAAAATACGAGTATATAGCTGTCCTTAAGCATGTATTTTATCAAAACGACGAACTGATAAACAAATTGCCAAAAGTGATAATAGATGAATAAATCGTGACCCGAGAAAATAGCGATATTAAAAAACTGTGAACTGCCGAGTTACTGTATCGACCTGGGAACATGTACTACATATACAGGGTTTCCATTCATTATCACACCCGTTCCATCCACTATCCCACAGCTTCCGTTTCATTTCGCACATCCTTAAAATTCAGTTTTTATATGTTCACAGTAGTTTTACGTTCCAAACGTTGACTTTCTAGAGAAATGTGCATTCTTTTTTAACTAATGTCGGAACATCATGTAAACTTGTTGAAAAAAAATCCACATATTTTGGGGGCTAAAATCCATAGGCCCATTTAAACACGCTCGCACGAAGTCTAAACGCTATTTTGGTTATTTCTATTTATTTGATGATACTAATTGGTAACTTTTGGAAAACAGTGTTTGGGCGGTTGAAATTTGAACTACCCGTAGAAATGTGAATACCGTTTTCAATGAACATAAAATTAAATTTTTAAAAAAGTCATAATTTAGGTGGCTTAAAACAATACCACGAATTAAACAGGCTTGGGCTAACTTGTGCACTCTTTGATGATTTACATTTATTTCAATATTTAAGTTTTGATGTCGCGGAACAGTGGTTGACATCCAAAAATTGGGGTTTGCATCTGTTTAAGTATTTTTTAAAAAAAGGACAAAAAAAATAAAGTGAAATTAAGTTAAGTTAATTTTTGAATATGTAAACTTATTATGAGTAAATCGTTTATAGATGATTTGTCACATAATATTGAAGATCAAAGCCATCATGAAAGTTTCATTTTCGTTTTAAATTAGAGTTTCTCATCAAAAGTCGTCAACTTGTAGAATTTACAGCATTTATTTGCCTACTAAAATTATTATAAGCACGACATACAAATAGTAACTGCTGCTCTTATAGTATTTTTGCACCATTTTAATCTTTCTCTATTGATCATAATTCTTTTCTTCCGAGGGCGATCAAAATAGCTTTCTGTGATGTTGAAATCGTTTTTAAACTCATTTTTTAGACAACAAGTTCGGTAAATGTCAACCACTGTTAAGAAATATCAAAATTGAAAAATTGAAATAAACCTAACTATTCAAAGTCATGCAAAAGGTAGCGCAACCGTGTATATTTCGCGGTATTGTTTTTAGCCCCCTAATTATGACTTGTTTCAAAATTTTAATTCTATCTTCATTGAAAACGGTATTCACATTTCTACGGGTAGTCAAAATTTCAACCGCCCAAATACTGTTTTGAAAAATATACCAGAGAGAATCCTGAAATAAGTGGACATACCCTAAATATCGTTTAGATTTCGCGCGGGAGTGTTTTAATTTGCGTATGATTTTTAGCCGCAAAAAATATGTATGTTTTGTCGAAAATGTTTACATGGTGTTCCAAGATTTGTTATAAAATCATGCACAGTTCTCTGGAAAGTCAACGCTTGGAACGTCAACGCCGGTAAACATATCAAAAGTGAATTGTACTGATATGCGAAATGAAACGGAAGCTATGTAATAATGGAGGTTACCGGTGTGATGACGAATGGGAACCCTATATATGTAGTACATGTTCCCAGGTCGATACAGTCACTCGTCTGTTCACAGTTTGTTAATATCGCTATTTATTCGGTGTACCGAATAAACAAAATATAAATATCTATTAAATCCATTTTGAAAGCATAATCCGTTTTTGATAATATCAAAATGAATCACTGAGTGATCGTTGGTTGTTTGCTTTTCAATGATTGGCAAGTAATTTTTAATTAAATCTTAATATGAGAATAACATTAAATATTGTTCAAATGAAGACTGTGTTTAATACCCTGATCCCAATGAATCACATTGAGAATTTCAATAATATGATCCAATTGATGAAAATAATCTAAAAATAGTTAATTATGAGGTGATGATAACGATTACTAATCATGAAACTATCCTTCTTATATATATTTCATAACTTTATTGACAATACTATCCATTATACGTGAATAATTACCGGAGAGCTAGGTTCAGGCAGTAGATACCTCTGGCTATATCCACAATTGTTTCAAATTTGACAATAAGGCATCAAATTCGTCATTTATCTTCGAATTGAAATAGACCATGCCTCTTCATTCAACAACATTTTTATGTGATATCTAAACAGTATTTTCATTTTTTAGATGACCTGGTAATTTAATAAAGATTCGATTTCAATTTTTCTAACATAACAATTTAAACTAACATATTTTAGTCTCCACCGATGCATTTTTTAGTTTAGAAATATTTACCGTTATCAATTCATTGAGTATTAGGTAATTACTAAAGCCATATGAAAGGTCAAGGGTTTCGTCATATTCATTTCCCTTTATAAATCTTGAATACACTGATAGTTGAAATGTTTATATGAATGGATAGTTAATGTGATATATTTTAAAATTGATACATTTAAATTAAGTTTAACTTATTAGAACAAGAAATATGGATCATTTATGCGGCAAAGAATTAGCCATATATTGTGTTTAAAATTAAAATTATATTAATGACTCAGAACTGTATCCGGATTTCGACGATCTTGATCTTATTTATCATATCGATTCATCTTCTAAAGATATATATATATACATCTTGCAAAAATTAAACCTGTAGGATTTTCGATGATTTATATCAATGTTAATGGATTCCCGAATAAAAATGCCATGATTTATATATGCAATATGTTATCACCTATCAGACTCAGTTTATGGTAAAATTGAACATAGATTGCAGATTATTCGAGAGATTGATGATTAAATTTTCTGAAATTATCGGCAGAATAATCATCTTCTCAATTAATTTAGTTTTTGCAGCAGTAGAAAGTCAAAATAATGTAGGCTTATTACTACTTGGGCTTTTTACAATACGTGTATTGTACTTTCCAAGAGGGCCCATTTCAATACTTGTGGTGGGCTATGTTTCGGCATTCATTTTTCAGTGTTTGACCTTTCCAATGCAAAACAACGCGTCTTTCCCCTCCACTCTTCTTCTCACTAGAACAGCGGTACTTGGTCGGCTTCTCTCTTGTGCATTAAATTTAAACACATGTTTTTTTGTAAAACAAAACGATTACTTGTTCCTCGTTTAATATAGTTCGATTTTCAATATGGATTTGCGGAAAAATGGAGATTCTCTTTTAAAATCCAAAACGTTTTAACTTTATGTTACTATTCACTTAATGAGCGTTTGCATTTACGAGATAAAAGTAGATAGATACAATCGCAAGGACCGTGGTTGTCATGAATATAGAATAATAAGTAAACTAACGCCAATGTTTTTTCGCATGTTATCCATGTGTTATTTCATAGTGATTCCGAATAATAATTTCTTCCCATGTTCATTGTTCCTATTCGGAGGTTGTGAATCATCAAGTGCATCAATTTCGAGAATTATTTAATGATAGTAAAAAGCAATTGACTGTGAAATTATAAATTCAATATCACAATTGTTATCTGCCCGAATCGGCCCATCTACACGTAAAGACACCATAAATCCAAATGGTAGTGTGTTATACGTATTTTTATTGATAAATCTAATGTTCGCCACCAAAGTTTTTATTTTTTGCAACGACCTAAAATTCCTTTTGTGGGTTCTCGGTTAAAAACCAAGTCAATTATGTTAGATATTTGTTCAAGGGAACTGAATCGCATGCGGACATTAAAAGTAATACTAGAATATTTTGTCTAATATATCTTTCAAACATTCATTTTGGACAAACACATTTTTTAATGATAAATTGATGTTTCTGGATTCAACATTCTACGGTTTATTAAAGATACAGCTCCAGGAGATGGTTGGTTACTTCAAATCTTAATAGGAACCAAGATAGGTAATATTTAAATAAATAATGCCAATTTACTTCACGTTCATCTTCACTTTAACCAAAATGTCGACCAAAGTGATTCAAATATGATAATCAATCCGAATAAAATGTTGTTTTCGGAAATAGCCCCCGTCTATTATTCTATTGTATATGAAAACAACCTTGGAATTCGTCTTTAAACGAATCTTCGTTTTTTGAGTTTATAAACAAAATTATTATCATGCCTCATAAAAATGATAATATATCATTAAACCAAACATATGGAGTTACGTTAAAGCTATGAGCAATTTCTGATTACAACTGTGTAATGAAAACAAAATTTTAATATTATCGTGTTAATAATTTATACTGTTTTTATATCGAACACAAATATTGATTTGAGTTCTAGCGAATAAAATTTCAACCAACAGATTTCTATATAATTTTCTGGATAAATCTTAGAAAAATAAATATCAATGTTTCTGATAAGATTAATTTTCCTACAGAGTATTTTCTTAACTTTTGGTTAATCTCGATTCAAATTTGTGCAGATGATGAATTTTGCGACTATTTTGATTAAAATTGATATATCTTTAATCTTGCTCATTCGTCAATTGTATTTTTTAGAATAATTTTTCAATTAATTAGAATAGATACATTGATTTTTTGTCAATTTCTTTTTTTTCTCGTTAAATTTCGTCTTTTTGATAATTAGCTGAAAAATAATAAATCATATACATCATATGTTTACCAATATTCTTTCAGGTAACAATTTAATTATTCAAAGATCGACCAATAAATATCTTCATATTTCTTTATCAACCGTCGCAGTTACTTACAGACATTTCTTTAAGTCTATCATTCATAAAGCTCAAAATTTATTGATCTTTTATGCATTTGGCAAATTACTAACAATTTTTTAAACTTGCTGAACATTTTCCAAATTGGATTTAAAAACGACAAATATGGTGGTAGGTATTCAATTATTTGGGCATTTATATGAAACTCTTTCTTAATCATTTCGCATTTATGAAACGCGATTTTATACGTGATGAAACATAATCGTCCGTCTATATTTTGCAAATGAGTCGACATTTAGCAAATATAACTTTTGTAGGGCTCTATATAGTATGGCCGATCATTAATTTCGAAACACATAACGCAAATTGTCGCCATGGCGCAACACACGCGAATATTTTTTATCTGACATTTTATATTAATCAGACTTGAGTTTTTCAGATGATATTGTTTTTTTTTTATTCTCATGCTAATTTTAAATGAAACCTAACCAAAAACTAACTATTTTAAAAACGAAATTGTTCTTCTAAACCTGTTAACTTTTCAGAACAGATTTTTCTTATACGAGTAGTATTTGATCATTTCTTTTTTCTGGATTAGAAGCAACAGACTTTAGGGAAACGTTTATATCGTTTAAACATCAAAAATATGTGTTTGACGAAACCGAATAGAACATATGACGTATTTTGAGAGATAATATTCTCAAATAAATTATGAAATCCTCATCAATATGATCGCTGATATATATTTTTATATCTGGATTCGTCTTATATGGTTTTCTTTCACCATTTCTTTTTTCTCTAGCCTTCAATCTCTCAGAAATTTGTTGAGAATACTAGATTTTGTCAATCTGAGTCAATTTTTTAAATTAAATATTGTTGCTATGCAGCTTCCAGCTTCATGAGCAGCCATAATTCTTGTTCTCCAACATTCATCAATGTTATTGCCGATTCCGTCTCTGTATCTGGATTTATATTTTCGACAGCTAAATTATTCTAAATTCATTATTTTGTTGAAATTGTAAATCGATGGTAAAAATTGTGGTGTTAATTTTTAAAAAGACGAAATTTTATCGAAAACCCTGTAAATGCTAAAAATTGTAGAAAACCAAAACAATATTATAAATGAATAAGAGAAGTGAGTTTGATTGTCACAATATTTTAAAGCCGGTGGCCCTTCAGTTTATCACCCATGATCATTATTAGGAACAATTACCATCGAACAGTGCAATCGAGTAATCAAAGCTCATCACAGTATTTTTTTGAAACTTGTGTCATATGTAAATGTACCTGAGTCCATTCTTTTTATCATCCAAAAGTAATTATAGACTGACCGAGATAATAAAAAATACCCTGGTAGGAGTAGGCAAAAAAGATTTCTGACTAGATAAAAAAACTTCATTCGAGAGAAATTTGGCCATGATTGCGTCTTTACACTAAACCAAATATCTCATTTGGTTTCGGAGCATCTAGATTAGACATTGCCTTCATCCGCAATACTCGGTGGCATCAATAAGATGCACTATTCGTTTGTAGAACATTCACCTTCTTCCAGTTCGCGGAAATAACGATAACAGAATCATGATCACATATGCGTTCGCCCAGTCATTTTTGATGGTCCTAAACAAAATACTGATAAGCGGATATATTTCGTAAATGAGGCAGGGTAAAGCATGTACATGAAACTAAAAAAGGTCTAGTACATATTGGACAACCACTTCTCTTCGAGTTCTTAACATAAGATCGTACAACATATAGTTGGTTATGGGATAAACAGATACGGCATCGTGTACAATGAAATAAATACAGGGCCGTACAACAAGGAGAGTTTTCTAAGCTATCTAGAAAGCTTTTTCTGGAATATAAATCTGATCATTTTATAACTACAAGGTGCGTGGTTGCATTGAATAATATTCGTTACAAAAGTTCTCTAATAGTACAAAATGTGCAATATAAACGGTCACCAAATATTTTTTTTGACCTACTTAACTTTCGTTATCCTGATAGTGAAGGTTTTCCTAAAATTGAAGCTATATGTGAAAAGCAATTAATCAGAAATCGAGGATAGACTGTTCAAACATATGGTACATGGGTGTGCCACTCTAACAAAGCAAGATTCCTATGGCTGTTACCTCCATGTGAAAACCTGAGTAGAGCGGCACATCAATCATGAAATAATAGATATTTATTTTTTTATTTGTTTAAGTTCTTAACAATATTGTCTGAAATTTATGTCACGTCAAATGGAAATGAAAAAAAAACAAATTGATGGAAAATTCTGTGACGAATTCACATAACATTGAGCCATTCTTAATGTGCGAAACACTATTTAGAATGATGGCGGCGCTTTTGCTTCCGAAGAGAATCACTATTTCCACCTATTTGTCAAATATTTTATAGGGTATTTTTTCAGTTATGTTGTATGGAAAACTATGTAAGCGGTTTGTTCAGCTCGACGTGAACTGTCCGAAAAAAAGTTTTGTCGCTAGAAAATAGATTTTATTGGTCCGTGGGTTTCGACCATTTGTTATTTGTGACATTTTCAAAATTTACATAAAAACGATTATTTTTGTATTAAGAACGTAAATTTATGTAAACATTCTTATATGAATTTTTAAATATCGTAAAACTAACATTTTTATAAACTGGAAAAACATACCGACCCATATGATATAACTTTTCAAAATTTATTATCAATACAAAAATACGTTTTTTACAATCCTCAATAAAATTCACCAGAATGTGTATCATGAAAAATTGGCATAGAATGTATGCAGAGTCGCTAGGGATTTAACTGATCTACGTCTAATTATGGGTTTGTCGGTGTTAATCGTTTGGGAGTGACGTCGTCTACCGTCGATCTTTAGTTATTGGAAGCTAAATTTGTCCCCCTTGTTTCAAGAAAACCAGGTAATTATGCTTTGCAGAATTCCAAGTGTTCTTTTAGGATGTTTATTTTGCGCTGTAGGATTATGAAGGTATGCTGGTTGATTCGGATTTCATCATCCTAATATCCTGCAGCCCTAAGACTGTATATATGCACTATAACTTACCGAGTTTTTTCATCGTTATGATCGATTATTTCGTATGACGTGGATCCTAGTTTACATTTAATTACAGATGGGCCAATGAATCTTGGACTAAGGGAGAATTGCGCGATAGGTTGGAGTAGAACTGTTTGATCTACCACGAATTCGTCATGTTTCGTATTTTTGTCGTATTC
The DNA here is from genome assembly GCA_000827895.1 of Thelohanellus kitauei. NCBI lineage: Eukaryota > Metazoa > Cnidaria > Myxozoa > Bivalvulida > Myxobolidae > Thelohanellus > Thelohanellus kitauei. The sequence goes on from JWZT01000263.1 coordinate 38,871, forward strand.
GTTTTTGTATGTATTTTGCATTTTATTAGAGTTTTGTGGCAACATTTTCTGTATCCTTTTAATTGTGTCATGTAGTTCACTGATGTAGGTGTGGAGGTTTTTGTTGATGTTTCTTCAGTTTCAGACAGAAACCGTAGGTCGGATATTGATCGAAGTATTTTGCCAAATTCAGTTTCATAGGGAAAAATCGATGGTTCCGTGGTTAGAAAATCTGATAGATATTCTTGACTGATCAAGGTGATCGTCCCAGTTGTCGAAATCTTCTTTGCATAACATTTAAGCTTGATTTTAAATGTCTGAACACATCTTTCGGCTGTGCCGTTTCATTATGGTCGTGTGTTGTTCTCGTCTTTTTGCAATCAATATATACGCAGAGATAGCCATATATATCTGATTCGAGCTGTCTTCCATAATCTGAGTGGATCTGAAAAGATACTCCGACCCGAGTTACGACAAGCTTTATAAGCTCGTCCATCGAATTTTTTGCTGTCTCTGTTTGAATAGCGTTTGCTAGTGCTCCTTTGGTGAATTTGTAGATTTAAAGGATTATGAATCGGTTATCCTTTGTTGTAGTAGGGATTGGTCAGATGAAATCAACTTGCCATGTGTGGAAGGGGTGTGTAGGCTCGAACAGTACAAGTGGGATATTAGATCCTTTGTTAGGGTGTATGTTCATCTTGCATGTTTAAAAATTTTCTGTGAATTCGTCGATTTTCCTATGCATAGTAGACCACATAAAGTTTCTACTAATGAATTGTTCAGTTTTTTTGGCACCAGCATGGACCGTATCCACGAAATGGTATGTTTGCATGATTAAATTCCTCATGTTAGTTGGTACTTTTATGACGAATTGTCCTTGTTTTTAGTGAAAACAGAGTCTACTCTTTTATACCGAGTTTAGATCTTACACTCAAAGTTCTCTTATTTCTGGTGTCATTCTGTATCATGTTGGGTGCGATCGTCCTTTAAAGCTATCACCTGTGTGCTTGACTCGTCATGCGTTTGGGCTTAGGCTATGCCTTGCTGGAAAGATAGGCTGATAATATTAATGGACTTTTAATGGCCATGAGAAAATACGTTATTTTTAACCTTCTAAATGTTTGATAGAAAAGGTTAGGGTTTAAGGTAGGCGAAGCATCTCGCACGTTTGATGTGACAATCTTTGAATGAGGATATGTGAGTAAGCAGGTTGTGGTATCGAATGAGCGTAAACTCTCTGCTTACAATGTAATCACTGAATTTGCGTGTAGACCAGAAAATTGCAAGTAGCTACTTATCGATCGTGCCTTATGATTTGTCCGCAGAGGATAATTTTTTACTTGCGAAAGCTCTTAGTCGTTCGATGCCGTTAATGTTTTTGGTATGGACATCACATATAGCTCTGTGTGATGGGGCAGATTTCAGCACTATGTCCTCTTTTGGGAGCTGCAAAGCAAGGGGAGAAATATTTGACAGCTTTACCTTAAGGCTTTGGAATGCTGTTTCACATCTACTTGCCAATACAAACTTCGTGTTCTTTGACGTCCAATCGTAGATATGTGAGCTTAGTCCATCCAGTTTCTTAAAAAGTAGTTCATGTTTCAATAGGTCAGTAGAAGTGATTGTAGGTTTTTTCAAGATCTAGGGTTCTCCTAATTAAGTATGGCGCTTCTATTATTAGTATCTTGTTTTATGCTATCTTAGTTTATGTGTCCTTGAAAAGAGTGCGATGTGTGATCAACCCTATACTTATTCATCCCTATCTTCAGCTTAGCGTCCTATAACTTCTGCAGCACGCAGTTGATATGCATCATGTACGTGTCATAATCTCGGTAGAAAATAATATTTTCGTCTATATAAGCGACGGCGAACGGTACGTCTTTAAGAAAGTTTTCAAGGATAGGTGCGCATCAGCAGGGGCATTGTTGATGCCAAAATGCATAACGTTGCATTCGAAAATGCCTTTGCCAGACCCAACACTGAAAGCTGTTTCCACCTTGTAGGGTTCGTGTGGTTCTTCTTGAAAGTACGCTTTCTGAGAGTCGAGGGTCGTAAAGAATTTGAGGGGGCATAGTTGGGTCAGGATGATTTTAATATCATTTAGGGGATATTGGTCCCTTATAATGTATTTGTTTAGGGACATGTAGTCAGAGCAGAATATCAGCGATCCGTCCTTCTTATTTTGCATGTTTAAGAGAGCTCTCCAGGGGCTAGCGCTTAGTCGAAATATTCCGCCATTGAGCATCACCTATATCTGCCTATCAGCCTCTATTTCGTAGCCGAAAGGGATGGGGCAGCAGCCAGAATAAGTAGGTGGCAATCAACCCGTTGATATTTTGCGAGTGATAAAGGATGTTTTGCCATTGTCCTAGTCGTTCACAGACAATACAAAACAAGTCTTTTTAAGAATGTTGTATAGGTGCTTTCCTGATGTTGTGATAACGAGCGAGGTTTATTTTCGGTTTCTAGGTTCAGATGTGCGTAAGGGGTTCCCAATCCGTTGTGTCGATGTTCACGTGGTTGTTGTTGAAGTCGATAATGACGCTCAAGGCGTGTAAGATATCCCTGCCGATTATTGAGTCGAAGATCACATTCTTGGCCATGAGTAGAGGAAATTATTTTGACTTACCTCCGATTGAAACTTCGGCAAGTACCTCACCTAATATTTGCTGACTTGAAGAATTCACTGCTCAGATATGTTGATTTTAGGTTTTCAGGATTTCGATTGGGTGAACTCTGCGAGAGTCTATGAAGTATAGTCATGATCCTGTATCATTGAGACCCTTGAGGTTCAATCCTTTTACTTTCATGTTTAAGAAATCTGGCTGAGTTGACAGAGCATTACAACCTTCTGTTATTGGAAGAGAAAAATATATCGTAAATGTTGAATAATGTATGCTACCTAATTGTTTATGAGAGCTTTCATATTTATACGCATCGTATTTTGTTATGTTCGACGATCAGGGCTTCCAGCTCTTTGAACTTGATAAATATTCCCTGTGCATCTGTCCTCTTTTGTTTCACATTCAACAAATTGCAGTTCCTTTACAGGCAAACGTGGGGTGTCGCCCTACACATTTTCTCGTGTTGATGTATTATCCCACGGTGTATTTACCGAATGAAATTTGAGGAGCTCATCCACTAATTTCTGGAGATCATTTACCTTGTCAACGATGTATCTTTCTATTTATGCGAGGTTTGAAGCTGTTCTCACTTGGGTTGAGGGTATTGAGTCGGTTGACAAGTTCGTTTGGGGACATTTCTCCGGATAATAATATGGAAATCTTCACGTTCCTTGATATGTTCGAAAGCAGCTTGAGGCGAATGATAGGGTCCAGTTAAGATAGAGAGTGATGAGTGCAGTAGAGGCGTTAAACGCATTTTTAAATTTGCTTTAGGTGCGAGGAGTTGTTTTCTCCAGGTTTTCTTATGCAAGTGTTGAAGGTTTCAGAGGGCCACTGTATCGATATGCCTCTCCATGTATTTGAGTAAACAGCTTTTCAGTTCGTCGTTCTGGCAGTGCTTTCTTGTATCTGATTAACTTAGATGGAGTCGTAAACTTAAGCTCTTAGAGCGGCGGTTATCACAAATCGAAAATGGTTATTCGGTCACCCATAGTCCATTTTTTGAAATACACGTAGAGCTAGAAGGTTTCTATCTCGTTAGCAAGATTTCCATCCAGGTTTATCTTATGTATTCCATTTCGGATTTCTCTCTGGAACCAATGTAGAATGTATGTAGATTTACAAGGACGTAAACTTATCTTCGTCTAATTATGGGTGTGTCGTTGTTTATCTTTAATTGGTGACGTCATTTGCTGTTAATCTTTGAGTCATTGGACTCTAAGAATGGTATGAATAACATATACTAAATAGAATAAAAACCCCGATTTGAAAGAAACTCTGTGTAGTTTTTACTTGATAATTTTCTAAAACCGATCTAAAATTTCTCGCCGCAGATTGATTCGAAAAATGGCCTTTTTGAAGGGGAAACCCTGTCGTCATCTCATAAATCTATCGATGTTTGATTAAATGACATCATTAAAAATTTTATCAGACTTAGTGGTATTTTCAGATATTCCACAACATTTCGATCATGACCGACATATCAGATAAACGACTACTCATCGTATAAAAAAATTCGATTGTGAGTTTTTTTATCAAAATGGATTAAACTACGTTGTATATTCCTATTGAATCAAATATTTCAAAATATCTTGAAAACCATTCATATATCTAAACAAAGTATTGAGTTTTTTACAAAAAATCTGTTTCGATCGTAAATAATTTATTCTTTCGTCACTCATTTTAAATAAATTTTAATGCGATCGCTGGTTACGACAGAATTTCGCGTTTACTCCTATTCTAAAAACGAATAATACCGCTAGTAAAGGAAAATCTACCTTGGAATACAGGGTTCCTTCATTATCACACAAATTATATTTTAAATCGAGAAGATGTCATTTCCCATACATCCCCTACTTAATGTCCCATGAACATAATTAATTGTGGAGATATTTCAAGAATAATTGAAATGATGATAAGATTTCAGAATTTAGACCAATAGTCAGGCTATTATTTATTCAGAAAGACGTTTGTGCTTAACTTTACGCAGTTAAAATATCCAACCCAATGTTGAACCGTAAATAGTGTATATGACGACTTTTTTGCTTGGGTAAATCACAGGCTATTAAATTCTCATTCATCCCACTCCAACTAGAATATATTTTGTCGATAAAAACTATGCCTCTTACACAATGAAATGGGAACTATTGTAATGTACGAATTTCTATGTAACTATAGTTGTATGATATGTTTTTTTCCATCGCCGACATAACTTTAAGAAACGGGAAGAATAAATTTTTGGATACTTCGTAATTTATATTGAAAATCATGTTTGTATTTTCACTTATTAATTAATTTTCAAAAAAGTGACTATTTTTGACAAGAGATTAAAAGTGAAATTTGCGAGATATGAAATAAAATCGGGGCGATCATGGATAGAAACCCTGTATTTATCAAATTGTCGGTATTTTAAGCGGTACAATACATATATGTTTCCACATTCAATGACACTTTTTCCCTCTATATCTGTGATATCTAGGTGTCGATTTCTAGTATAATAAAAATTTAATTAAGGCGCTATATGTAAATTACTTAAAAAACATATAATACATTTCGTTAATTAAAAACCATTAAAAAATTTAATTTAGAAAAAAATGCATGACAAAATACATGAAATTTGATAAACTCGGCTTACGCATGTTTCATTAAGATATCAGATTGAATTTATATATTGTGGCTGTTCTTTAGCTCGGTGGGTTTTTTGAAAGTGCGACAAAATAAAAGGAGATGCCCCAGCGATGTAAAAATTAAGAAAAGAACGACAACGGAGAGTAATATGATTGCTAAGGCCATGAAATGAACTGAATCTGGTATTACACGAATATTTACAGTTTTTTTTGTTTTCAGGTCCAACATCATGTGTGTGGTTTTGGTACTCATATTTATATGAATGACCTAAATGAAAAGATATCTTACACATCTTATAGTCAGGAATGCACTCATCGTCGCAAAGATGCTTTTCCGAGTCACATATTTCTAAATGTCATTTGGATATACTGCTACAATTTTGTTCATCAGATCCATCACTGCAATCATCAATTCCGTCACACATGATATTATTTTTGAGGCATTCTGAGCTGCCACATTGAAATCCAGTACAATATAGCCCTAAAATAATTATTGATCTTTACTTAAGCACTCTGTATCGTGGGTGTCACAAATATAGGTATGATTATATTCATACACTTCACAAAAACAAAAATCCTCAGTTTCAATAAGAGGATTGCAATGATACTCACACCCATTTGATAATTTGGTATCTGTATTTAAAAGATGATATTTACATTTCAAAGGCACTATATTCTCACTAAATTGAACAATATCTGTGAAATCGAGGTCTGAGACAAGATCAAAACGAGTCGGATAACGAAGATCCACGTGAATTAATTTTGAATTTCGGATTAAAAACAGATTATAATTGATGATTATGAAGAAGTTCACGTTGTCGATTTTCAGAATTGCCTATTTTATTGAACAATAAAATGTCAATTTGTAAAGCAAGATATAACACATGCAGTTTCTAAAATACGAGAAAACATGATCAAAATCAGTAAAAATTGTTTAAAAAGCCAATACACCTTATTTATATAATATTATAAAGCATATTTATTGTATATATATTTATGAGACATATTCTTGAATAACGTTGCAGAAGAACATTCTATTCTTTACTGCTGTCAAAATCATATGGTGCGCGTGCTTATTTTTATTTCTGCTTTTGATCATTCAGAAATATTCATGCAATTATGATATTAAATGACTAATCGTGGAAATAATATTTTTTGACATGAAATTTTATGATCCTTTTCTTGGCACTAAATCAAAGAATAGTTATCGAGAAAAAATGTCCCTGTTTAAACTAATGCTAGGTAATATCTTGCCAATTTTTGTCACAAGTTACACAAAATACATGAGAGCAGCCTTTGGTCTGCTGGGTACGGGTTTATCAGCTATGATGCTTGATGTAATCATATGTGTAGACCATTTTTTGTTAAAAGTAGAAGTATTTATATTCAAGAGAAATATTATCACATCGTGTCACTTTAACAGCCATTAGGCGCACATTCGGTGTTATTCCACAAAAATTTTCAGTCACGTTTATTCGCAGTTTTTATATACACAAATGACATCGGTTAATTGCACCAGCGATAAGTGCACCAACTCATTCTGCTGACCAGAATGCGGCTATGCAAATTTATTCGGATATCATGACACTCCAGATATGTGAAATTTTTAAGGTCGTACGAGGCCGTACACTTTACAACCATGTACTGTATGTTGTGCTAGCAAATAAAAATTCGAATGTTCCTAAAATCCGTTATAAACATTAATTGATTATAGAGTTATGGATTAGATACCCTTGAAATTTTTTTATAAACATCAAATTCCAATGACAAAGAATTATTATTTCAAATTAGCAGAAGTTACAAACATTTTTTAATTCAAATATTTATTACCTAGAATGTCGCTGCCGCGCCTGTGTTAAAACATTAATTCTGATAGAATGATTAGCTAGGTCATAGCAGTATGAACAGAATAAATATATTCTGATTGAATTTACTATGTATTTATTATATTTAAAGCTTTGAAGCGACGAGTATATCTGGAATGCATTCCATAATCACATTATTGTAACGGTGGTTAGGTTCAATTTTTAGTCTGGTCCAATGGCTGTGCATATAACCGAATGAGAAGGGTATATTATGAAATTTATTATCAGGATTCGCACGATTTTGGTGAAAATAGAAACATTTAACATGTGCATATTCAGAGATATAATAAATAAATATCAAAACATCAATTAAACAAAGGTGTTGGTCGGTTACATAAATTTATATTAATTGTGTAGAAAAATTAAATTAAATGTTTTTGTTCCATATGCTTTAAGTGAACGTAGAATGATTATATTTTGTCAGATTTTTGTACTAGGTTTTTTTCAATAAAATATATATTGAATACTTTTTTATGTCGTATAAATTATCAAAATACGCTACAGTATATTTTGTCGATAAAATTACAATATAAAATCAGTCGATTCCATAAATAATATATTTAAAATTAGGGATTATTCCTATCAATTAACTCATTTTATGTTTTTTACGTCCATACATTAAAACATAAATTGGGTAATTTCAACTGTTTATCTATATCAGAAATGATGCGAAATCATTTTTAGCTATTTTATTTCTATTAAAATTATCAAAATATGATGATGCTTTCAGAAAAAGAGGTTACAATCAATTTAATCACAGAATTAAACCACAAATGGTTGATACATGTCAAAATATGCATTTCTAGATGATAAAACTGTGTTTTGAATTGATATTAAAAATGAAGATAGAAATATGTTTAAATTACCTTTTGAGCGTTGATAAAATTTATATTCATTCCTTCATACATGAGTAGGGTTAGATTTCGAAGATGTACTGCGTGGTGGTAGCGTTCATCATAAAATACGAACTTCTTAACATCTAAGTTAGTGTGTGAACATTCAATATGGGAATATAATCGATAAAAGCACAGTTGGTCTGGTTTATTAAATGAAATCGACCTGATTTTATAAAGAGCCTACAAAATGTGAGGCGAATACTCGAAATCAGTCACCATCGTCGCCAATAACTTTATAAAATTAGTCTTCATACAAATTACAAACAAATTGTGGTTTGAGTCAAGAATAATCAATAAATTCATTTGATGGTCCATTTTCATCGATGAAATGTTGAAACCTAACCTGTAGATTCCTCTTTCAAGGAAAGCCCATCCTCGATATATATTTTGAAAGAGTGTATTATTATAAAAATGGAATGTATTTAGATTCACAATATCATAGATTATTGGAATCATTCGGGAAATGTCTTTGGATACAAAAGCATTGCTTATTTGATCTTTAGGCAGATGATGGCCATTATAATCTAGTTCGTAGGTAAATGCATTTCTCATTGTTCGAAGAAACAAATTGTTTGAATATTCTATTGAATTAAATGTAACTACCAGTCGAAATGCAAACATCTGCCTGTGTCAATTTCTGATTTGGATCAAATGCACGAGCCATGCAAACACCTGGATGCAGTTTGGCAAATCTATTGATTGCACGCTTTACCCATGTAGATTATATATTGGTTTTGAACCCGGTTCACATTCCAATTGTTTTTGAATGAATCTTGCGAATTTGTCTGGGAGACAATACTTAACTTCATATGAATAATTAAATTGGCTCAAGTGAAAAAAACAGTTACCATTGAAAATCTTCAAGATAGCAAGGACAGGTGTTTTTAATGTTCGAACTATACGTTGGGTTTTCGAAACACATTGAGGTAATATTTTTTTTCCAATACACAGTTTCCTGTCCTTGGTAGCAGTTTCCGCTAGATCTCGTCAGGCTCCATAAGGTATAATCATGTCTTTCGCATGAGCGTTCTAACAATTAATGACTGAGACATACTTAGAAGGCTCTTAAAATCTATATTTGTTATAATCAAGGTAGACTCAATAGCATCTCGTCCTAAAACCATAAGTCTGAGATTTTTGGTAATTCCGAAAGAAAATGCTCCCAGTATCACCTCGTCCTCCTTATTAATAGACATATTATGATATGTTTTTCCTTCATCAAATGAATAAAAAAGATTATTCGTTAATTTATCTACATTCGCAATGATTCCCCCATCGTTTAATGTTCTAACTGTACTATCTGAAGAAGGAACGGATTTCCAAATTTGTCCCCCATCAAATGTTACAAACATTGAAAATTGTTCATTCTTAATAAACATTCCAGTTGCAAATATTATCCATTCTTTGGGAAAGTGATATTTATTTAGAACTCTACACGGAAGATTCAATTTAATATCACAAAATCCATTCCGACAATCCCTTTGATTGCTGTCATATTGAATTATTTCGAATTTCTTGCCGTTATTCTTCGATATGTATGTGGGAGATTGCATAAATCCATTTTTAAAATTGGCTAATATCACACCTGGTAATTTCGGATGGATCAAAATCGGACATATATGTTTATTTACTTGTGCCAAATCACATACAACTGTGATAAAATACTCGCTCTTGTCGTATGAGTTAAAAAGGCATGTCAGTCCTGAGAAATCTGTTGCCACGATGTAATAATTGCCATGAATATCGTTAAATTGTTCCAAAAACTTTTATTAGTTCAAATTACTTTAATTTGAAAGAGACCAGGTAAAATGACGTCAACCTGCCGCTTTTTCCCAAAATCCCATATCATCAAATTCCATTTAAGCTCCAAGTTTTCGGCATTTTGATTTTGTAACTTCTTGTATTTTATTATAAGTGATGATTGAGACAGTATGAAATGGTTATAATTTGCGTGAGTTTGAAAAATTTCAGAGTAATTATTAGACATGTCTAATATTTGAATCAAATCGTTATCTGAATAAAAAAATACTCACGATGAACAATAAGTATCCACGGCCTATCTTCGATGTATGATATATATTTGACGCCTTCACTTATTCTATCGAATGTTTCGCCATAATCTCGACTTACATACAATGTGAAGGTTTTAGTCTAGATTAATTTGTGGGTAAAAAATAGCAAAAAATTAAACTTGGATTTAATAACATACATATAAATTTATATTATTTTAACCAAACCGAATATAGCCAATTATCACGTCGATCCCCAGCTCAGCATAAATAGGTGTATGTGTTGATAGTAATGACCTCTGATATTATAAACCTCAATAATATTTCCTTAAATAATTCAATTGATAATTTAAATTGATAAAATGTTTGTGGAACCACCGTTTGATAATTGGTCTATCATTCATTCAAAATTAACCAATTAAAAAAATGCGAAAATAAAGATCTCGCATTTTATTTCATTGCGCACGGTGAAAATCTGGCGCCAAATAATAACATTCTTTAACATATTTTAATAACAAACTAAATTTTTATACGATTTCTTAACTAATTAATGAGCCTTAAGTATAGGATTCTTCGACCTATAAAATACACGTCAATAATATGTTACATTTTTTTACCAAATTAATTACACCATTTTTCATTTAAAAAGGCAGATTATTTCAATCGGTGCAACCTATTTTCGCGCATTTCGTGAAATGTTTCATATCGAGTTCAGATTACTTCATTCTGAATGGCCATTTTTTTAGAATTAAAATTTTGGTGAAAATTAATTAAAAGGTTGATATTGCAATGCTCTTGATGCAAAGCGCGTTTATTCTCGAATCCTACCGTCACAGTCGCTTTCTGTGATCTGAGTGTAGGCATCCGAGAATATGGCCAATATTGTAATTTCATCAAAAACAGACATTCATTAAATTAATAATGCTCTTCCTTTTCAAGCAGAGATATTCGGTACGGTTAAGTTGTAGAAATATGGGTGAGGCGAACGTCAATTAAATGTGCACGAAATTCTAATACTTGGCGCACTTATATCAAGTGGTAAAAGTTGATATTTTCCGTGACCAAAATCTTAAGAGAAAGATATGAGTGGCAAGTGTTTGCCCATGAATTTCACAAACTCCGTTTTGTTATACAAGACCACAGTGTTCTTAAAAAGTGATGGGACCAGCTACTTTCATTAATTTACAGAGGCTAATGTTTCGACTCCTCGAGTGGGCCACGGTTATGTTTGCATGTTGTCCTCTGACCCCGGTCATAACTTCTACAAATGTGATAGTTGAAACCAGTCTCATGCACGTATATCACATCGGTGTTAAAAAGTATACCTAACAAAAGACAAATCATGCCTCTACTCAGATCTCAGAAAACAAGTTGGTGGATTGGATTCCAGAATAAACACGCTTGGTATCAATAGCATTGCGAAGTCAACCTTTTAATTAATATTAACTAATTTTAATTCTAAAAACTCGGCCATTCTATATGAATCATTTCGTGACAGGAAAGCCAATTTGCCATTTATAGGGAATAATAGTCTTTCTGGATAGTAAAATGGCAAATATTGAATAAAAATTAGCCCGTTTCGTAAATATTTTCTTGTGATAACAGTAAATATCATTGCAAAACACAATATTAACGGATTCAGCAAACCTAACAACAATAAATTAGAATTTTTAAATATTTTTTATTCAAACCATAAAAATTTTAAATTAAGGTGCGTTGTGTAACCTAGGGTAACCAGAGTGATGAATTGATCAACAGAAGTACATGGCGACGTAATAAAAATTCAATCACATTTAGGGAGTAATTGATTATTCTTCAGTATAAAATTGTTCGTAAACCCTATTTATCTCATTCTACACCGTAAAACATTTGTTAACCAAATTTTCTTTTTGTTGGTTGACGGTCGAAATTAAAAATCTTTAATATGTTGTTTAAAGTAGTTAAAAAATAAAATAGAATAGTGGATGTTAAACGACTTAGTTTTAATCGATATCCTTTGGTGTATTATGATACATAGGTTTGTATCTAGTTCCATATTATGATAAAAGTCAATATAATCAGATTCTGCTGCCTGATTTTGCATTTATAAATGTAAACTCGCCATGATTATATGGATTTCTTAAATTTAATGATTAAAATAACGTATCAATAAATTACTATTCCCATCCAGAATCCATTTTCATCACATGTTGAGGAAGATATACTCTCAAAAGTCAGATAAAATCAATATGAATGATTGATGCTTGCCGAAGTCACACAAATTTAATCAAATATCCAATCATTCAATAGAATCCTTTGGGAACTATATGATTGGTTACCACATCTCGAGCAAATATTTTTATGAAATATTGTTTGATTAATTAAATGTTATCAAATCATTATTAATTGCTGTTATTCGTTTATTCAATACCTATTCACCGAATATATTCAAGACCGTCGATTAAAATCTAGTTATTTAAATTTACACTTATAATTGAGTTGGTATTACTATTTTAAGAATCATAAATGCATGTTAAATCAATGCCGCTGTTTTGAATGAGAGGAAAATTGGTTATCTAGTTGGTAAAATATGCTGATCAAAGTTTTTTTATTTATGACATTTAAGTAAATAGTAAATATATGATTAAAATACTCTGAAAATTTTCATTTATAAATTTTTAATAGCAATCATTAAATTTTCAGTTCAGGATTGAAATAATACCCTATAATTGTGTTATTTATATATTAATCAATTTCTGAACAATTTACTAAACATTTATTCTTTATGAAATAAAACGAAATTTTCCGAATAAATTCACTAATTTTTATTTAATGAACTTATTTTCAAATAAATATTATTGTATATTAATTTTAAAAACCAATTATTTGAATTAAATTTGTGTCAATATTATGAATAATTAAAATTCTTACCCATTGATATTCGAACGAATATTTTGACAAATATCTGGCAAAGTTTTTATGAGGACTTATCTCAGATACTTGGGTAGATTGATGATAGTGCGAAATTTCCAAATATTTATTTAAATAAAAAATAGAAGAGTTAGTGACAGATCGACAAAACATATAGTTTTTAATCGATATTATGTGGGTCACAAACACAGGTTTTTCATCTACAATCAGCTGACGTCTTGAAAAAGTGCTCCCGAAATCGTTTGAAACATACACAAAAGAATCGCTGTCGTTCATTTCACTGTTATGATATCTTTTAAAAATGGCTATCAATCCGTTATCATTAAGGATGATTTCATGATCCAAATGCCCAAACATTATTTTTGTCTAGCTTATGATAATACATACAGCTGTAATTTCTGGAGTAAGTTCGAGAGGGGCATCAATATAATTGAAATCTTTTTCATCGTTTGACTCTAAAATACCAGAATATGGAGCAAATAAAACAAATAGAAATGAAACGAATTGATGAAAGATCATCCCAATATGGACATAAACATGCAATTAGATTACCGATAACAATCAATAACGAAATTACCCCTCAATTATTTAAACAACTACTTTTTATCTGTTAAATTCGTTTATTTATTTAATTGAAAAATTAATAAGTAATTTTAGCTATTAAATTACACTTTCTCCTAAATTCTAATTGATATAGAGAAATCGTCATGCGATTCCTAAAATGTATTTCATAAATTCACATCTAATAAACCAGACTCTTATAGTAACAACGAAATAAATGTCTAATTTTGATTAATAAATTTTTACAAATATCAACAATCTAGCATTTTTCTATTTAATTAAAAGCCGTACATGACATTATTAGGCTGAGTTCGGTCTTAAATCGAATATATTTTCAATATCATAGATTAGAATGTATGTATCTAATGATGTAAATAGGTCATCTGCGGCTATAGTACGCGTATATACCTGCATTAAAAATGTATGTTATAAAAATGACGAAGCGATAAACAAATATCGCTACTTGAGATTATATGAAAAGCAACGTTAGAAACTTCGGTTAAATCCATTTTAAAAGCATAATCCTTTTTAATGACATCAAAATTTAACACTGAGTGATCGTTGGTTGTTTTCTATTCATTTATTGGTAATTGATTGTTAATTTTATCTTAATATAAGAATAACATTAAACGTGTATTAAGTGAAGGGTGTTTTTATTTGTCCCAATGCAAATGAATCAAATTGAGGAAAAATATCTTTTCAAAAAATCTAATTATGAATTGATGGTAATGATTGAAAAATCATGAAACTCTATCGGTTGTATATATATTTCTGAACCTTAAAGGTAAAATATTCTATTATATATGTATATCAACTGGAGAGCTGAGTTTAGACAGTAGATACATCTTGCAGTTTCCTAGACTGCTTTAAAGGTGACAATAAGGCATCGTTTTTGTTAATTTATCTTCGAATCAAAAATTTGAAATAGACGATGTATTTTTATTCTACAGCATTTATATGATACATGAACAATATTATATCAATTTGTTTAAATACTGACCTGATAATTTAATTAATGATTCATTTAAATTCACAAATTTAACAATATAATTTAATATATATTTATTTATTCCTAGAGAACGATGGCCGCTTTGATATCGTAAACTTTGGGGGCAGAGGCAAGGGGTGCCTGTTTAATAAGTATGATTCTTACACTACCTGCGTCTGGGTGCGCAGAAGGTTCCTATCCGGAAACAAAACCTGAAGGGGATTGTCGCGTGTGGATACGATCGCAATTGAGGTAGATGTAAAGTCTGCACAGTAACGTATCGTTGCAAGTTTTAACTCCTCAAAATCTCGAGGTCAAAAAAATTAAAAAAATTATTAACCATATACGCATGTTTTCGGTTTAAGATTATTTACAATTTATAATAAATAGAATCTCATACAATTATTACAAAAATGATAACCAGAACTTTTCGTCATTCATGTCCTTTTTTAAGGTTTGAATGTATATTTCATAATTACAATTTTCACATTAATTGATGGTGAATGTATTGTCATTTCCAGTTGATCAAATTACATAGAGGTTAACTTATTTGAACGATAAATATTGCTCATTTATGCAGTACAATTTAGCCACATATTGTGTATTAAGTTAAAATTATATCAGACTCAATATGGTATCCGGATTTTGACTAAAATCATCATTTTTAATCAATTCGATCCATCTTTTAAAAACAAAAATCTTGCAAAATATAAACATGTCTTATTTCTAAAGATTATATCATTATTCATAATTACCTGAATAAAACAAGCCATGATTTTTATGTTGCACATGTTAACACCCTTAAGACTCAGTTATATGTAAAATTGTAATAAGACTAAATTATTCGAGTGATAGATATTTAAATTTTCAACTTCTGAATTAAATTATTTTTTCCAGCAGTAGGATGTAAAAATATAACAGGCATATTAATAAATGAGTTTCGCAACAGTCCGCGTACTGTATGGATAAAGAGTTACCATTTAAATCATTCTGTTCGGTTATCCGTAAGTGCTCACTCTTCAGAGTTTGACCTTCCCTAAACAAAAAAACACCCCCTCCTCAATCACCACTTCGTTTCACTAGAGCAGAATTACCAGTGTCAGCATCTGCTCTAGTGCATCAATTATTAACATCCGAGTTAGTCAACAGAAATGAAAACATACCTATCAATTAATATAATGCAATTTTAAAAATGGAATTGTTGAAAACTAGATTCTCTCTTAAAAATAAAGGTTTAAAATTGTAGGCGACCCTCTTAATGACCGTTCTCATTTACGAGATAAATAGTTAAGAGATAAAATCTCAAGCATTTAGATTTTTCTCATGAATGTCGAACAATAAATAAAGGAACGCCAAACTTGTGTGTTTAGTATGTTGTCCATATTTTATTTGAGATTGATTCAGAATAATAATTTCTTTCTATATTAGTTCATCAGATTTGGAAGCTTATGTTGATACAGATGTCGACACACAAACATTTTGCATTATCTTGAGAAATTGTTATTTTATACATAAACAATACTCCATTAATATTTATACGTAAAGTGTGATTTCATTTTGAAAATACGTCTATTCAATGAGGGTTTTAACAGCAAGGAATCAGGTTAACAGCTTTACCTGCATATCCACCTCATTTAAACCTAATCAAGGAGTTCTTTTCAGTGATTATATGTCGCTATCATAGTTTTCTTTCATAGGCACATGATCCTGAAACAAGAAAAGCATACATCTCACACGTCATATCGTATCTCGATGAAAATGAATCCTTCAACATTGAATGTTTTAACTTTCAAATAAGGATATTTTTGGATTTAGCATTTAGAGGTGAACAATTTGATGATAATTATACAATTATTTCGACTTTTTTTATTTCTACACTTCCAAAAACGCTTTTTATACTTGTACATGCATTTTCAAGATATAAAAGTTAAATATTAAAGTTTTTAAGTATCAATCTTGATTTCACGTTGATTATATGTCTCTATATATCAGATATAATGACAAAAGTTTACATTTATAATATTTCCAAATACTAAAACATCCGATATAAGACAACTATCTTCTATCTGAATAAACATGATTCCCTTTTTTATCAATGCTCAAAAATAAATATTGCATCTGTATAGTGCCCAGTAGATATTAGTCATGTGTTTTGACAATCATTTATTTGAGAGGTCATTGATCAAACGAACTTGAATCAGGGGAGTGGAATTGAAAAAAAATAGTATATTGATTCAAATAATTGACAGGCCTTAAAATAGAACACGTATATCGTCTAATTAAGTGTAAAATGATGCTCATAAGTAAATGATTGATTGAGCCCTTTTCAAAACAAAAACATCTCTTTTTGTCAAACATGAGAAATTTTCAGGTTATTATCTAAACAACTATCATGAGTTAATTACAAAATAACCCCTGAGTTAAATACTGTAATTAAAATGTTGTTATTGGATTTAAAATTAAAATAAATAATAAAGGAAAATAACATGACACATTTAGGCTGAGATATCTATGAATTGGAAATCCAATAAACTGTTTATTGAATCTTAGCCATATATTTAGGAGATTTAAATGATAGCTATGCTCTATCGCAGCGGTTCTCAACCTTTTTTGGGCCGCGACCCCCTTAATCTCTCTTCCCTCTTTCCAAAGCGCTTCGACCCCCCATTTTAAAATTTTTAATGGCGTCATAATTAACTGTAGGTTTTTAAATTTACAAATCGTGATCATAGTATATATTAGTGACCACTCGATAAAATTTAAAATTTCAGAAATCGAACATAACATTATTTTATGTTTAAAATCGAAACAATATGCAATTATTTTTGTTCAAAATATATTTTTGCTTTTAATTTAAAAAATTAAGTTTAATATTTGTCCATTGCATAATTCAATTTTCATTTTAACCTAATCACACTATTAATGCTGTATATTTATGCATAATTTTATGTCCTTAGCTTAGCCTGAACAATAATGTAAACTACATAAATAAAATATTTTTTTTACAATATGTGCTACCAAGTACACGTCAGTGAGAAGGTTAATCCTGTTGTTGTTTCACAAGATCTGGAATTCTTTGGATTCTTTCGGAAATATAAAAACTAACGTCATCTTCAGGATCAAATCTTATACTATATTTAGATTTGATAAGCAAAAGGCCAGAAAACCCTCTTTTGCAAGATATGTAGGTGTAAATGGTAGAAGAAGCCTATAAAACAGCTCAGATATAACTGAATTAGACTAAACCTATCATCCAAAATTGTCCAATTGAAATGTAGGAGAAAACAGTTTGGGCAACATCGCCATTAATGAGTACATTAAACTCTTCCTTGATGTGAAAGGAACATCTTTAATAATGACTCTATATAGATTTCTTGCAAGGGCAAAATGTGTTGCAGTTATATTTCGAAAAAATAATATTTCGTTTGCAAGAAAGGGAAAATGTTGTTCCATAATAATTATCTGTTTATTTCTTTTATATAGTTCAAATTTATTCTTTGCCGTAAACACAGAAAGGGTTAGTAAGATGTTGGTTTTATTTTGGTCAAATTCTTTTGCCAAATCTGAAGATTTATTTTGAGTGATTTAATCTATTCTGATAAGTCAAG